>JAODAL010034830.1:0-43715 GCA_025379985.1 Phyllomedusa bahiana | reverse complement strand
CTATCCTCTCTTCGGTCTTTCCTCTCGGGCTCTTTTCTCTCTGTCCTCTGAGTACTCTGTCTCTCTCTCTATGTCTCTCCCTCTTGCTCTCTGTGTCTCTCTGACTCACTCTCTGTCTCTCTCTCTTTGTCTCCCTGTCTCTCTCTCTTTGTCTCTCTGTCTGTCTCTCTCTGTCTTTCTCTCTCTCTGTCTTTCTCTCGTTCTCTTTCTGTCTCTCTCTGTCTATCTCTCTCGTTCTTTGTCTCTCTCTCTCTATCTCTCTCTCACTGTCTGTCTCTCTCTGTCTGTCTCTCTCTCTCGCTCTCTGTCTGTCTCTGTGTCTGTCTGTCTCTCTCTCTCTATGTCTCTCCCTCATGCTCTCTGTGTCTGTATGTCTCACTCTATGTCTCTCTCTTTGTCTCTCTGTCTGTCTCTCTTTCTCACTCTCTCCCTATGTCTTAGCATGTCCTGTGTCCATTTCTAACATAAATCCTTCCACCACATGGTTATACGACCACAGGTCATGCTCAGGCAGTTATATATGTCGAACAATAGAGGGGGACTTGACACCTTAGCGGACATTGGGGCCCACAACAGCTGGGGGATGGAGGGTGAGAGAAAACAATGCTGCACTACTCACTCACCAGTACAGCAAAGAGCTGCTCCTTTGGCACTCCTCACAGTCAGTGCCCATGTCAAAGCTTTGTCCAGGAATGTATAGGGTTATGTGGACGGTTCCAAGCAGACAGGGGTGAGGGTGGAGAAGAAAGTTATCTCACCCAAATTCACTCCGCCTGTGGCCTGCACCCAGCAGTGTAGCGGATGGATATCTATATAAATTGTAGATTGCAGTTGTTGCCTTGAAATTAAAACGCTCCCCTTTTATTTTACAATTACTGTCCTACAACAGAGTAGCTATAATATAATATATAAATATATATTATATTTGGCTTAGCATGTCCTGTGTCAGTTTGTGACCAAAATGCTGTCAGCAATGTGGCTTATATGACCACATGACATGCTAAGGCATTTACAGTAGCTTACAAAAGTCTTCCTATCTCTTGAAATGTTCCTCATTTTTAAACGTTACATCCACAAACTTAAATGTATTTTATTGATATTTTATGTGATACAGCAACACAGCATGATCCGCGCTTTTCCACATTTTTGCAAATTAAAAAATTGAAAAGTCCACCGTGCATATGTAGTCAGCCCCCCCTGAGTCAATATTTTGTGGGCCCACCTTTAGGTGCAGTCTGTAGGAGGATAGCTTTACACCTTTGCACATCTTAAGGCTGGAACCAATTTTTGCCCAACTTTCTTTGCAGAATTGCTCGAGCTCAGTCCGATTGGTTGGAGAATGTTTGTGAACAGCAATCTCCAAGTCCTGCCCCAGATTCTCAATGGGATTTCGGTCTGGATGTGACTGGGCCATTGTAACCCATAAATATGCTGTGATGTAAACCCTTCCATTGTGGCTTTGGTTGTATGTTTAAGGTCTTTGTCCTGCTGGAAGGTGAACTTACGCCTCATTCTCAAGTCTTTTGCAGTCTCTAACATGTTTTCTTCCTGGATTGCCCTCTATTTAGCTTCATCCATCTTCCCATCAACAATGATCAATTTTCTATTCTCTGCAGAAGCTAAGCCTCCTCCCAGCATGATGCTGCCCCCATCATCAGAGGCGTAACTTCAAGCTCTTGGGCTCTGGTGCAAAAAGTGAAATGGGCCCCCCAGCTATCATGTGCCATTTATAATACTGGTGTCTTCTTATATGGCAGAAGGGCTTTTGGGGCCCTCAGGCTGCAGAGCCCGGTAGCGACTGCTACCTCTGCACCCCCTGTAGCTACGCCCCTGCCCATCATGCTTCATAGTAGGGATGTTGTTTTCAGGGGTTTGTGCAATGTTTTTCTCCCCATATAGCATTTGGCATTTAGGTCTCCTCTGACAATAGCACCTTCGTCCATATGTTTGCTGTGTTTCCCACACAGCTTTGTGCAAATTGGACTTCTTATGGCTTGCTGTCATCTTGCTAGATTTGTGGAGTACACAACTTAAAGTTGTCCTGTGGACAGATTCTTGACAACTTGGGCTGTGGATCTCTGCAGCTACTCTGGAGTGACCCAGGACCTCTTGGTTGTTTTTCTGATTAGTGCTCTTCTAGTTTGGGCTGTCAGTTTAGGTGAACGGCCATGTCTTGGTAGGTTAGCAGCTGTGCCATGCTCCTTCCATTTTCAGATGATGGATTGAATAATGCTCCATAAGATGTTCAGAACTTTTGCTATTTGTTTTTAAACTTAACCCTGCAGTACTCTTTTTCATAACTTTATCCTTGAGCTGTGTGGTGTGTTCCTTGGTTTTCATGATGCTGCTTGTTCGCTTATGTTCTTGAATAAAACCTTTAAGGCCTTTACAAAACAGCTGCAGTTATTCTGAGAATATATTACATGTATATGTACTCTTTACTAATTAAGAAATTGATCAAACAAGATTCTTCAGGGGTATAAGAATACAGAGGGGTGAACACATATGCACCACAATGTTCAGTTTCCTAATCTGCAAAAATTTGTAAAATCACATTTTTGCTTTTTCAAATAAAATACCACTGAAATATATTTAAATTTGTGGCTGTAAGATTTAAAAATGAGGAACAGTTTGAGGGGTATGAACACATTTGCAACTCACTGTAAATATGTGGGAAAATAAAGGGGAGCTTGACACCTAATTGTTTGTACTGTAGTCCAAAAGTTAGGGGAGTTGCAGTTCTTGTCAGCTTCTGTGCACGGTGGTTCCTGTTACCTGTAGAACCCATATCAAAGCCACTAGTGTATGATCATAGGGTTTGACATCCAGGACCCCCTTATTCAGTTAAGTGGGTTATTCCATGAAAAATACTAAATTACTATAGAAACACATTTTTTCACAAATGTAATTATAAAAGATCCATTAAAGAGTCATTTTGTACATAAAATTGTGCCAACTGATGTCAAAAGTGTACAACAATTGTGCACTTCGAGTGAGTAAAACGAGCTGAGTAGTGGGTGACACACATGCTCAGTCATTATCACCACAGTCAGTTCTCTGCATGGTAATCCTTTGTTCACAGTATATAGCAATGTGCACATTCACCTGATCATTTGAACGTTGATGCTCAGTCACTTTCCTCAGGTCCAGGACTCCACATAGTGATCCTCTGTTCCACACTGTATAGCAATGTGCACATTCACCAGATAAGATAAGGTGGATATGCATGCTCAGTAATTTACCCACTATCAGGTCCCTGCATAGTGATCTTCTGTTCAGAGTGTGTAGCAATGTGCACATCCACCTAATGAGCCGATTGCTGGGACACACACATGTGTCAGGATGTGCACAATGGTCCATGCTTCGGACTATGAATGTGCTTGCGTCTCTGTCCATCCTCCAGTGATGTCATTACTCACCTCTCCCTGCTCCTGCTTCTTTCCTGCTTGCTATGCACATACATATGCATGCACGCTCTGACTCTGAGAGATCTAATGAACCAGAGCACCAAGTTACACCCTTTTTCTGGATTCTGACCCATGCCTGGGACCTCCACTCTTCTCTACCTTCTGCTTGCCCCAACATTACCATTAGTGATCTGACCATGTTTTGCCTACCACCTGACTTAACCTCACTGCCTGCCCCTGACCATGCTTGCTCACCCCTTGACCATGCTGCACCTTTTTTGTCACTGCAAGTGGCCATGTCAGGGACAGCAACCTGAGAACCTCACACAGCAAAGTCCTACCTTTACTTTTTTGGGCTGAAGTTTTCCCCTTTATCAGTTTAAGTGGGTTTTCCAAAGGGGGAAAAATTTTTTAAAAATTTTTTAAAAAAACCTTTTTTTCCCCAAGTTTTATAAAATTCAAAAGGCCATTTTTAAACCTTTTAAAATTTGAAACGATGTCAAATTTTGATATCCCAAAAGGTGGGTTTTAAACCCCTGGTAGTGGGGGACCAACCCCAACTAAAATAAATTTTCCCAACACACCCCAAGGTTTTTCGAAGGGGGTTCCTTTGGGGTTTAAAAACAGTTTTAAAATTTGCACCGGGAATTATTTGGGAATTAAAGCCCCGCCCCCTTTTGGGGCCCGGGATATTAAAAGGATTTTCTTTTTTTCCCAACCACTTATCCCCAATGGAAATTCACCAGCAAAAAAATAAGGGGTTTTGGGAAAATTGGGCATGCCCCAGTAATTTCCCCAAACATAAAGGCCCTCCAAGTCTTTGTTGGATTGGTGGAAAGTGACCCCACCAAAAAAGGACCCCAAGTTTTGGGAAAAACATTTTTTGGGTGGGAAGGTCCATGTTTTCACCTTTTTTTTTGTTTTTGCTTCCCCCCTCCCTCCCCACGGGAAAATTTAATTCTCCTTTCCCCCGGGGAATTTTTTTCCGGGTTTTTTTTTGCCCCAATTTACTTTTGTGACCTTAAACCTGGGGTTTTTTCTTTTTAAGGAGCCCCAAGTTAACCAAAACTTTTTCCCAAAAATTCTCCCCCAATTCCCTTCGTTAAAAATCGATTCACCCATCTTAGAAATTGCCCCCTTGGGCCCCTCCGAAATTGTTCCACCCATCTTCCAGGATTTTGGTAAATTTGAAGTTTTCCCTTGAGCCCCTCCTGTATTTTTTGTGAGGGTGTAAAATGAGACAACATCTTAAATCTTTTTTCTTGACCTTAAGTCTCATTTGACAATGTGTGTGGTTCTAAGACTTTTTACAACCAAAACCAAACCTCTACAAAAAAACGGGAATAAATGTGTTTTGAACGGGACCACCTACCATTCCCTGGGAACATTTTCTCTGATGGGGGTCTGCAAATGGACCCTGACAATTTTTCTGCTGTCTTCAAGGCTGCAGCCTGTAGAACTTTGGGTGATACAGCACCTCCTGTAGTTTATGGACTTTTACCGTCAACTTATTTCCCACTTCTCTAACAGTCCCACAGTGGCACTCACTAAAAAGAACTTCAAAAATAAACTGTGGCCGCCTGAAACAGAAAAAGCTTATGACTGTCTTAAAGCATTGATTCTAACTCACCCAGGTCCAGACAAACCCTTCTACTTAGAGGTGAATGTCTCTTCTATGGGTGCCAGAGCTGTTCTTACACAGAAGACTCTAAAAGGCAAGACCATTACCTGTGTTTTTTCCTCAAAAACCTTCTCACCTGCAGAAAGAAATTATAACAATGGGGACTGAGAATTGCTGGTCATTGAATTGGCATTAGAAGAGTGATGCCATCTTCTGGAAGAGGCTCGTCATCCGGTGAATCTTCACTGGCCATAAGGATCTCATCTACCTATAGACTGCGCAATGCTTTAATCCCAAGCAAGCCAGATGATCACTGTTCTTATCTCAATTTAATTTTCTGCTACAGGCCTGCAGAGAAAACCTGTAGGCTGATGCTCTTTCCCATTCCTCGGAAATCTCTGGTCTCGACTCCATGCCTCAGCAGAACATTCCTTCAGAATGCTTGATTTCTGCAGCTCCTATCAACATTCAATGGATTATTCTGGGGAAAACCTTAATTTGTCCAGAAAAGATTTATTAAATGGGGTCACTAGTCCAAGCTAACTGGCCACCCGCGAATTCAAAAATCTTTGTTATTGATCATGTGGCACAATTGGTGGCCTAATCTTTTTCAAGATGTCAAATATTTCAATCCCAAACCCTTACATGTCTCAAAGCCTCCGGACTGCTACTTCCCCCACCTGTACCTTAGAAACCATATTGCTATAGACTTTATTATGGATTTACCACCCTCCTCTAATCACACAGTAATTTTGATAGTCACAGATCATTTGTCTAAGATGTACCACTTCCAGGTCTACCTATTGCACCACAACTCGCCTCCCATTTCTTTCAGCATATATTCCGCCTATATGGACATCCTCTTCATATTGTGTCTGATAGAGGGGTTCAGTTTGTCTCTAAGTTTTGGCATACACTCTGTTCCTAACTAGAAATTGACCTTCTCTTCTGCTTGCTAACTTCAATCCAACGGACAAGTAGAGAAAGTGAATCAAATCCTCAGAAACTATCTTCGTCATTTTGTTTCGGCCCTTCAAGATAACTTGTCAGACTTTCTTTCAATGGCTGAATTCTTGTACAACAATCTGATTCTGCTGGAGCTTCTTCCTTCTTCTTGGATTATGGGCAACATCCCCGCCCTTTGGATGTTCCTGCTATGGATGCCCAGGACCAAGAAATTTCACACATCTGGCAGGAAACTCGTCAGTCGCTCCTAAAGGCTTCCTCCTAGACTAAGATAAAGGCAGATAGGAAGCAAAGGCCTCCTCTTGTTTTCAATCCTGGTGATAAGGTCTGGAAGTCTGCCAAGTACATTTGCCTCAAGATTTCAAGCCTCAAACTTGGTCCTCGATTTCTGGGTCCCTTCCCGGTTCTATGCCACATCAATCTTCACCTGTCTTCATCTATCCAGATCCTGAATTTCTTCTATGTCTTTCTTCTAAAGCCCCTGGTCCTTAATCGCTTTTCCCAGAAGACTGGAGTATCCTCTACTGAAGCAGATTCTGGTGATATTTTCAAGGTCCAAGATGTTCTGACAGAGAAATGTCTCGGACGTAAATGCTTCTTTCTTTTAGACTGGAAGGAATTCAGGCCCGAGAAGAGATTATGAGAGCCAATGGATATAGATGCCTCCAACCTAATCTGCAGATTCTACCACCAGCAGACCCAGAAGAAGACGAGACTTTGAGAGCATTGTCATGATGTGGAGAAACAGTCCCTGCTCGGGACCGTGGACACGTTTGTGTCTTTGTCCCCGAGGGCTCCTGCTCCAGTCCTGCTCACCGCACATGTACCTGCCTCTTAAGGCATGTTTACTGACTCTCACAAATTCATAGTTTATGCTGTCTGAATTCTGACCCGTACCTGTGACCTTGACTATTCTGTGCCTGCCTCATTCCCGACATTACCACAAGTGACCCGACAACCTTTTGCCAGAAAACTTCCCTGATCTTACTGCCTGTCCACTGACCACGTCTCTGCCTGCGCCTACACTGTCACCTTGAGCGACCCATCAGGGAAAGCGACCTGGGAGCCTCCTGCAGCAAAGTCCAACTTGCTTTGCGGTGGGCTCTGGTGAATACCGGGAGGCTCTTTGGACCCCACTCACTGGCGTGTTTCAATACGTCATCTCTCGCGGTGACCCAGAGGATCTGTTACCATTCCGTTACTTATACTCAGCTACTCTCCTCAAGCCAGGTCTCTGTCCACAGTGTATAGCTCAGTGCATGTCCACACACACTTTTTCCACAGTCAGATCTCTGCAAGTGATCCTGTGTCCTCAGTTTATAGCACAGTGCACGTCCACCTAATGAGCCGAGTGCTGGTGGACACACATGCTCAGACACATTCCTCACTGTCAGGTTTCTGCATAGTGATCCTCTGTCCTCAGTGTATAGCATAGTGCATGTCCACCTAATGAGCTCAGTGCTGGTGAACACACATGCTCAGACACATTCCTTACAGTCAGGTTTCTGCATAGTGATCCTCTATCCTAAGTGTATAGCAATGTACATATCACAAGGCATTATGGGAAAGGAGCTGAGAAGCTCAAGCACCCTCTATTGGATGTAACAAATCCTCATTTTGCTTTTGACCCACTGAGTCTTCAAAAGCAAAAGGGATATTAGCCAAGCCAGCATCACCCATCTGCATAAAGCAGCTGTTTCGGGTTTTGCCCCTCATCAGTGCAGAGCAGAGCGATACTGGCTGGCTGGGTGGGAGGCAATGAGTGGCTCAGAAAGGGGAATACCTGTCCTTGGGGAGAGCAATGTACATGTCCACTTAATCAGCTGAGTTCTGCATTCCCTCAGCCATACCTTTTTTATTTTTCAGTCTAACCAGCTGTTTAGGGCCTTTTAAAGGACAAATTATAACTTGTTTTAGCAATTATTTTCAGGGAAATTCATGAAGTCACAAGTGAAACTTAAACCTTGGTTTCTGGGCCAGATACAACGCCTTAGGTTAGTGAAGAAGTGTTGTATGCAGCAGAAGCTCGCTGTCTATCTAGGTAGTGAAAACTGCACCCAAACAATTAGTGATGAAAGCAAATATCAGAACAATATGGTGTCAGAACAACATGTTTTTTTTATAGAGGGCTTAATGAGAGGAACTGAATCAGCTTAGCAGCAATTAGCAAAGGGGTTTGGTAAGAGCACAGCTTAGAAAACAAACAGAGCTCAGATACAATTTAGCAGAAGCCACAGCCCTGAAGCTGAGAAGTGTCAGGTTTAAAAGCTAATAGCAGCTTATAAAGTGTAAAATCACTGAAGAGTCCACCACCTTCAACCCAACTTAAAGGGAAAGACACATAAGAATTATTGTACGTATATCCCAAAATATGAATGGGCTGAGATGTGTGTCTTACCTGTTATATCATAACGCTATGGGGAAATCCAAATCGGAAAAAATCTATTAACTCCTAAGCAGGGTTGTACTATTAATATTATTTATCCTCGATCCACAAGAGTGGAGAGAAAGGTCCGATCAGTGGGGATCTGGAAGCTGGGGGCCTCGCTGATCACATGGACCTGTTTGACGTGGTGATATACTATATCTCCATTTACCTTCTATGGGACTGTGAAATATAGAGCAATGCAGCAGTGGGCTACTTCAGCATTCGGGATTCCCATTGGGTGAATTGGCTGGCAAGCATAACCACCACTACAATCATACATGGTCAGTGAGGGCCACAACAGTTGAATCTCCACCAATCGGGCATTGTGGGCTTAGGGACCGAAGGAAGTTTTTAGTTTAATTATTTTGTTTTTATTGTCTAACATAGTTACATAGTTAGTACGGTTGAAAAAAGACACATGTCCACCATGTTCAACCAAGGGTGGGGAAAATGTGGTGAAGGAGGGAGATATGGATTTTTTTAAGCTTAGTTTCCCTCCTACTGATGAAAGGTTTGAACCCCATAAGGCATGAACCAATTGCTCTAAGGAAGATTTCATTTCTGATCCCAGAGTTGCTATAAGACTGGATCTAGAATTTTATATGACTACATACGTATTAATATTCTTTAGTTTCAGGTAGATATCTAAGCCTGTCTTAAAACCCTCACCCGTTCCTGCTGTGACCAGCTCCTCAGGCGGCTATTCCACAGATTTACAGTTCTCACAGTGAAGAACGCTTTTCTCCTCTGGAGAGTGAATCCTTTTTTCTGTAGCCGAAGGGAATGTCCTCTTGTCTTTTGAGGGGGCTTTACGTTAAATAGTTTTTCCCTATACTTTTTGTAGGGACCATTTATATAAATTAATCATGTCTCCCTGAATCCGCCTTTTCTCAAGACTAAATAAGTTAAATTCTTCTAATTTCTCCTCATAACTAAGATGCTCCATTCCCCTTATAAGTTTGGTTGCTCGTCTTTGCACTCTCTCTAGCTCCATTACATCTCTTCTATAAACTGGAGCTCAGAATTGAACAGCATATTCCAAGTGAGGCCGCACTAATGCTTTATACAGCGGTAATATTACATCCTTGTCCCGCGAGTCCATGCCTCTTATCAGGTATATAGTTTTAAGCCAAATTTGGGAAGTATTATATTTCTACGTTATACCTCATATATTTTGTTGATTTTTATTACTGTTAGTTGAATTTTACCTTAAAATATGATTTTATTTATTTTTTGTAGCAAAGTATAACTTGATGGTGATATCACAGCTTTCTGTATTATCTGTTCTTTTTTCTGGGGAATCCAGGGAAAATACATCATTTGCACTGACTGCAGAGCTCTTCTGTGTCTGATGAGACCCAGTAGCTCAGGCAGTTGCTGAGCCCCCCAAAATCACAAGCTGGGAAGGTTCCTTCCTGTCTGTATACACAGCGATGGAGAAGGCAGGGATGATAAAAATCTGTCCCTGTCTTGTCAGTGGAGAGCCCAGCTATCACTGAGGGGTGGCTCTCCACCTCTATAGCTGTATAATTAGTTCTGTGCAGATATACAGCCACCAGCTGGACAATTTAAGTTAATAGGCGGTCAGCAAGTAGTTAAACATGATATCTTATGAAATTGTTTCAAAAATCAAAGCACGGAAACAAGGCAAGCTAAGGGTAGAGTCACACGGCTGGTGGTTTTCAGCGCAGAATCCCCCTCTGATTTAATACAATTGCTGGATGCAGATTTGCATTTTCAGACTTGGTTTCCAAGCTGCATTAAGAGGCTATATACCATATAATGTGGAAGGATTCAGAACTGAGAAAATCCCACCACAAAAAAAACAGCATTGTGCCCCATTGTGCCCTCTACGACACTGTTCTTCCATTGCAAACAAAAGGAGGTGTTTTGCTGCTGGTTTTGGACCCTGTTTCTGACACTGTTTCAATGCAAAATCTGCCCCAGAAAAAGTGTCCAAGACACCGGTGTGGTGCCCCAGACAGATGAGCAGGTGAAGCAGATTGATGGGTTCCTACATAAAAAGAGGTCTACACACCCCATCAAAACAGAGCAGAGTGTAGTGCAACACAAAAACAAATCCTACCGAAATGTCATAATCCAACATCATGGAGAAAAAAAAGCTATCCGAGGTGACGCTTAACAAGTGGACAAATACTGCGGTACTATACACAATGCAATGTAGGTGGTACTGCGTTTGTATTATGATAGAATAGGCATGAGGAAAGAGAGAGGATAAGAATTGCATATTATGTACACAATTAAAACATCAGACCGTATGTAGTATAAATAGGGAAAGATTATGTATTATATATATTTATATACTGTATATAAAGATAGATAGATAGATATGAGATAGATAGATAGATAGATAGATAGATAGATAGATAGATAGATAGATAGATAGATAGATATGGATAGATATGGATAGATAGATAGTATAGATATGATAGATAGATAGATATGAGATAGATAGATAGATAGATATGAGATAGATAGATAGATAGATATGAGATAGATAGATAGATAGATAGATAGTAAAGATATAAGATTGATAGATATGAGATAGATAGAAAAATAGATAGATAAACACTATTATGCACAAAAAATGCACGTGGTATTGCAAGTAACATATGAGAAAAAGAAAGGAAAAAATACATCGCTGTGCACAACAAAACGTATGCAGAACCATGTTTTTTTTTTGCTAGATAGACTTAGATGGATAGATATACATGTGAAAGAAAAATATATGTTTTGCACAAAAAAAATGCAGGCGACAAGAATATATATTATATTTTAAATTATATATATATATTATATTTATATATATATATATATATATTATATATATTTTATATATTATTATTATATATATTTATTTTGAAGAAAATGTAATGTATTGCACTATTTATGCACAGTATAATACAGGTGCTGCATATAATGTGAATAGGCAGAGGGAAAGCAAGAAAAAAAAGAATTGCATTAGTATACACAATAAGACACATGTAGTATTTGCAAGTGTGGATAGGGAAACATATACATGTGGCTTTGCATGTAATGGGGATTCATAGCAAGGAAAAAATAATAATTTGCATTGTTATGCATAAGACACATGGATTACCGTAATAAATATTATATTGCACCATTTTGCACAACACAATGTATACGGTTCTGCATGTAATGTGGATTGGGAGTGAAAATAAGAAAAGAAAAATAATGCATTATTATGCACAAGAAAACATGTGCAGAACCACTTTTTTTTTTTCTTTTGCAACCTTTAGTTTAAATAGCCAAGCATAAACCCAATGTTGGTAGGCTTGCCATTAGTAGAATGGAAACATGGTTTCTCCTGAAAGGATCCTGTCACTTAGCTTATGTTAGCCTTGCTGAGGACAGTACAAGCTAGTGACAGACCTGCTGGTTCCAGCGCTGTGCCCCTTATTCTGTAAAATAAAGTCGTTTCAGAGCATTTACTGCCCAGACCCGGCAGAGTGCAGCCAGACCATCACAGAGAAGAATACGACTGAAGCTAAAACGTAACTCTAAATAAAACGACCTCAAGGCAAATAGGTTCACAGGATACTAAAACCAAAACCTGCACCATAATAGATAAACAGATCCTATGACTCATTGGTGAGGAAATCAGAACGTGGCCAAAGTAACTGTGAATTGGTAAATGTGGGATCAAGCTTATTATCATAAGTATAGGAAATAAGTAGCCATGTAGCCACTTAGCCATGAACTCTGCTTCCATCATCATCCCTAGTGATGCTTTCATGAATAGAAAGTTCTTTGCTCCTCATACACAAATACTACCTAAAAAAGGGGGATGTGAATACTGTAACTGATAATAAATATCAAGAATGCAAGAATCTCCCTATGAATAGACCATGTAATACCCTATCTAACCAGTGGGAGAGCCGCTCCGAAAAGGGTAACCCTACTCTACAAAGACTAGTACTAATAAACTCCTAGGAAGGGAAGATCTCTCCTTAAGGAGAGCACCGAACGAACGGCTTGTAGAGTTTGTTTTGCCTTTTCGCCCTCTACTTAGCAATCTGAATATTTACAAGGCAATGAGAAGGCTGAGAGCCACAGCACCCTTGTTGGATGTAACAAAATCCTCAATTTGATTTTTACCCACCGAGTCTTGAGAAAGCAAAAAGGTTTTAGCCAAAACCTGTATTTCTCATCTGCAGCAATGCTGTTTCGGGGGTTTTTGTCCTCTTCAGTGCAGAGCAGAGCGATACTGGCTGGCTGTGTGGGAGGCATCGAGTGGCTCAGGAAGGGAGATCTCTCCTTAAGGAGAGCACCGAACGAACGGCTTGTAGAGTTTGTTTTGCCTTTTCGCCCTCTACTTAGCATCTACTCCTACTACTGGTGATGGTAAAAAGGTAGAAAGGTGGAAAAATGAAGGTATTAAAGATTTCAGATTTTATGAAAGGAAATTTATTTAAACGCTAAGGGCCACATGTATGAAAAGTGTCTAGGTCTAAAACTCACTTTGTGACCCATAGCAACCAATCAGAGCCCCCCATTCATTCCATATAGGGCTCTGGAAAAACGGCCCTAAGTTTTAGCTTCGGTCGTATTCCTTTATTTGATAGTTAACTCTTGATACTGGAACCATCTATTATTAAGAGAACAGTGATATTCATTAAGTGGGCTTTTAGAGATAAACCCATTTAATTAATGAGTGGCTGTTAGCCCCGCCCACCCAGCAAAAGCCCTGCCCACCCACCGATAGCCATTTAGCCATATAGAACACTGTACCTCAGTCCATCCAAAGCCTTCCTTGCAGAAAAGCACAGTGAGGAAAGAGGAGATTCAGGGCCCCTATTGTAGCAGTTAGTGGGGGTCCCAGCAATCAGACACTTATTACCTATCCTATGAAAATGCATATGGTGGTACAGCTCCTTACAGTACCCCCTCAACTTCAAATATTTCTATCTGCTCCACTGTGTGGATTCAGCATTTTAAGGGGGTTTTCTGGTGAATTGAACTTGACTCCTATTGAAACTATATGGCACAAAGTAAAACTCCTCGATACATGGTAACTAACTCTTCTCAGTAATTTCCTCCATGATTATGACCTACAGTTCAGCTTCAGCTTGCTGGTCGAGCATGCTCAGTTCCAGCAGGAATTATGAGGGTTAGCTATGTGTCTGTGCAATGAATGAGAAGGGATGTAAGTGGGAAGCAAGGGCTTTAGGAGTGAAGGAGCACAATGAGAGATGCCCTAAAGGGTGAACACTTGTTTTTCAGCAGCCAGAGGAATACAGAGAAAGGAGAGCAGCCTGGAATTGATGTGTGCAATGCATTATGGGGACTGCAGTCATCTACCCACATTGGCTTCAGCTAAAGCTATGCTGACTATTACAGGCCTATTACAGGCCTACGGAGCAGCACATCAGTGTGCCAAAACATGTAGGAAAAGGTAAATAAAGACTATTGCCAAATGCATTGCTGTTCTGATTTTGCTTTGTTTAAGAGATAAAGGAGATTTTATCTATTTCTTGTGTATACAAGTTACACTAGGTTACTTATCTCCTCTCTTTTTGCTCTGATTGTTCCAAACTAAAGTTTGTTTATCTAAATTAATGAAAAGTTTTAACCCTTTTGAGTTAAGTAGCTTTGTGCACTACAGTTTATAAATCTTTTGCGCTCATGTCACTGTAACAGGATCAGCTAGGAATTGCAGAGAAGAGATGTGATTCACTGCTATAGAACCACTCCCAGTCTAAACAGGAAGTGTGTGTCTGGAGTTGGCTGTGGCTCTGTGAAACGGCATTGTGAGACAACCCCCTTTAAGACTGTACAATTAGTGTTGCGCTATTGTTTTCGGTGTAATGAACCTGCAGCTTTCTTTTAAACTTCAGGAAAAAATGCCAGGAGATAGATGAAGAAAGGATTATTTGGCACAGGTAAATGACTGCAGCAGAATCTCAGAATCCATTGAAAGTTAAGATAATGTTCTGTGCCAAAGGTATGATAACACATTTGTCAAGTTAAACTTTGCTACATCTGCACCCATATATCAGCCATCCATTGCCCATAAGCTCTAAGACTATAGAAAACACATACAGTACTTGGAGCATATACTTTAACTTTTTAACTGGATGGCACAAGATATTGTTGAATTGGGTCGCTGATACAGGGATTTATTCTGATTGTTAGAAAACTAGGTAACTATGTAATCAGACTTCATTGACTACTAAGGACAGGGCCGCCATCAGAAATTTCAGGGCCCCATACAGCTGAAGCATCTGGGCCCCCCTTCCCCATAAACCCTGCTTGCAATGGGCCCCCTTCATTCACCAGGCCCCGTACGGCAGTACCCCCTGTACTGCCTGTACGGCGGCCCTGACTAAGGAAAGAACATACCTGATGGAAAAGTCATATCACAGTTGAATTAACTATACAAAGGGTCATAAACCACAAAAAAATTCACAGAAACCTATTTAACCCAATTACTAAAATATACCTTTAATTAACAAATATTTAAAACTTAACTCACAACTAAAAACCCACAGGCAGTGTTATCTATAAGTAAGGATAGAGGGGAATAGGCAACAGACAGAAGAGCACAGGTCCCAATACTCTCCACTAGTTATACTCACAAAAGGAGAGTTGTCGCCCCCAAAAAAGGGGGGGCCCCGCCCTTCGGGGCTCAACCCCAGGATTTACACTACACTAAAAGTATAATGAAACCCCTCTTCAATACAACTAAGTATACTAAAATACATAAGTCATACCCCTATTATCAAAAAACAGACAGCAAAGAAAACTCATGTCAAGAAATCCTACTGTCCTTCAGATATATGCTTCCGTTACCCGACGCGTTTCTCCCTCTGAGGTTTACGAGGGTTCATCAGGGGAATAGCCATCAAGGATCCATAGATGTCGAATCTAAGATACACACTGGCTGCCAGGGAAAGAGGTGTCCCTACCTTCTGTCTGTTGCCTTTTCCTCTCCATCCTTACTCATAGATAACACTGTCTGTGGGTTTGTAGTTGTGAGTTAAGTTTTAAATATTTGATAATTTAAGGTATATTTTAGTAATTGGGTTAAATAGGTTTCTGTGAATTTTCTGAAGGAATAGTCAAAGAACAGCTCCTGAAGTCAAGGATGGAAGATAGTTGAATTCCAGTTTCAGTCAGTCTAAATCCATCCTCAAAGTTTCCGATGTAGCAAAGTCCAAGGCAACAGCATCTTCACAGGTGGTTCATCATACTGTACATCAGCTGAAATAATGCAGAATTTTTCTATGGTGTACCAGCTATGAAGAATAAAATATTCAGCTCTGGAGATTCTGTTGCCTTGGACGTTGTAACATTGATATCAATACAAGGAGTCTAAGTAAGAAATCCCCTCTTACTCTATCTCTACAGATTCATTGATAAACTAATTATATAGGGAGCTTACACCAACCTTTAATCCTAAAATTTACCTTTTATTTCTTGCCAATAAAAAACAAATAATCACACTTTAAAAACCATATTAACTCTATGGCAAAAAACACTGTCCTACCGCAACAAATGATATTCAACAGTACATCTATCCCTCATATGTGACCCTCTCCTATCCTACAGGTAGGTCGGGTAATCGTCCCGAAAGGGACGGCCCCACCTTTGGTTATCAAATGGCATATATGACTGCCTTGAACCAATATCGTATTTGCTTCTCCATAATCCCCTGATGAACCCTACCTTATCAGTGGGGGGAAACGCGTCGGGACTAAGTGATGAAGGAACCAAGTGATGAAAAAGAGGGCATTGAAGACAATAAGGTCGTATGTAGATAAGACAAAATCATCTTTTTCTTGATTAGTGCGTCTTTCCTAACTTTATCATGTTCTAAATGTATGTATACATATGGCGATCCTATACTACCTGAGATGTTTTGAGAGAGGAGTTATTGGGATACTAGTAATTGACATAACTCCTTGTGGCTATATCCTACTTAGTAGGTGAATTGTGTATTAGTTGGCTGTTGGTTATAGACAGCACATGTTTGTCTGGGCAGTGTAAAATCTGACTAGTAGGTCAGAGAAATCATAGGTGGCATTTAGGGCTAGCCACCAAAGGTGGGACCGTCCCTTTCGGGACGATTACCCGACCTACCTGTAGGATAGGAGAGGGTCACATATGAGGGATAGATGTACTGTTGAATATCATTTGTTGTGGTAGGACAGTGGTTTTTGCTATAGAGTTAATATGGTTTTTAAAGTGTGATGATTTGTTTTTAATTGGCCAGTAATAAAAGGTAAATTTTAGGATTAGAGGTTCTTTTTGGATCTCCAATACTCGAGTAGGTATTTTTGTACGTTTCTGTGAAAATTAAACTAATTATGTACACTTAAGCTGTTATTAATCAGATCTGAGTAGCACCTATTGTTTAGGAGAGCAAGTCACTTTACCTGACGGGCTCCTTTAATTTGTAAATAGATGCTCCTATGTAGACGACTTATCAGAAAATAACCTGCTTTATCACTGCAGTTGTGCAGGATACATGTGGCTTTGGTCTGAGTCACCAGTACCTTGCACAGAGCAAATTTATACATTCATTCCTTTCTAAGATATGAATCTGACATCCCCGCGGAGAGAAAACAATGATTTTGGGTGAGCGGCGTCGCCTTAACTCATAGAAATTCATTCCTTCTTGTCTCTGGTCCACTCAATTTCTTCTGTCGCCTTCACTTAATGAGGGGACAGGGCCGCATTCACCTCCTTGATCTCATAGTAGTAAATATCGCCTTCTCATTACACAACTCATTAATCTTATATACCTCAAATTCCCTTGCAGAAGGATCAGGATAACAGCCCACATAGGATGGGAATTTATATGTAACCTACCGGGGGTCAAACCATTTAAACCAAAGCAAGAACAGTCAACAAATGCACCAAGGATAGATATGTCAAAAGAGCAACCCATACCAGTGCGCTCGGACCCGGTAGCTATTGGACTGTCTTTAAACACAACTTTATCCGATTATGTTCAGGTGCTCAAAATTGACGTCATGGTTAAAAATTTATTGGTGGCGCTAGAAAGACGTAAGAAGGTGCAAGGCCATCATATCCATTGGGCACACTAGAGCCAGGCATCCTCAAACTGGAAACTACAACTCCCATCATTCCCACTGTTAGAGATTATATTAATGCATGATGGGAGTTGTAGTTTCCCAACAGCTGTAGGGCCGCAGTTTGAGGATGCTTGCACTAGACAGTTGCCCGTGGACCCAACAAGCATAGGGTCCACAGGCAACTGGGAAACCAAGGTATATGCCCTGGATCTCTGGGAGCCCATTTCCTGTTTCTGTGTTCTTAGGACATTCAAACAGTTAAAAACCTTGATGGAGCAGGGTGCCTTCAGCTCCCTCCTCTATAATTATTCTTGTAGGCTGCAGGCTCCCAACATGATGTCAACAAGGTGTCTTGACTTAGGCAGTGTGCTAATATGGGTGTGCTTGGGGGGTTTTTAAGGGCAAACCTTTTCACGTTGTGCATGCTTTGGTGATTTGTGGGTAGCTTTGCTATAGAAAAGAAGGGGGCTGAGAAGTTTTTGATACATGGGGCCCAAATGTATGAAAACTGTTTAGGTCTAAAATCACTTTCGGGCCCATATTTTTATAGGGGCCCAAAAAGGGGTGATTTTTTAGCCCAAAAACCCAGTTTCATCCCATATGGCCCCATAGGGGGGGAAAAGATCAAAATTTTTAAAAACTTGGGGGAAAGCCCAGTAAAAGAGTTATAAATAAAAAGCCTTTTTTGGGGCCCAAAGGGGTTGCATACAGAATAGGCTGTAGTTCCGGTTTCCCAGACCCGGCCAAACTGGCCCTCCCTTTAACTTAGAAAAGAAGTAAAAAGGGTTTAAAAGGGAATAAATTACAAGTTATGCGGGAATTTTTTTTCCCCCCAAAAACAATATATGAATCTGTTAAAGCCCCTTTTGGGCCTGGAACAGGGCTGCAAAGCAAAATAAATTTTTAGAAATTTTCAATGTGACAGGTTGCCCTTAAAAGATCAAGGTAGGCGTCCGCAGCGGTGCCCTTTTTAAAAAATGGGTCTTTTCTAAAGCTTTTGGAAAAGGGGTTTCAAAAGGGTTTCCCTTTATTTTGTACGGGTTTTATCTTGTTTTAAAGGGGACCCCTTCTTGCGGGAATGCCTCCCTTGTTTTTTTACTTTGGGACTTTTTGGGAAAAAGGTTTGGGATCCCCTTTTTTTTTGGACATCTTTTGGGCAGGGTTTGGGTGTTGCGGGAAAATTTTTTTTGGGATGTCTGGTGCTTTTCCCAAAATTGCATTGATTTGTACAATAAGGTTCCCCTTAAACGCAATGCCTGGTGTGATTTCATGTATTTGGGGCCCGGGAAAACCCCTTTTGGCCAATTTCCCAATCTCTGGAGGCGGGTTAATGAGTAAAACACATATAGTAAAAAAATAAAGGGGGGCAAGCTAAACCCCCTCGGCCACATTGTTTTAAATGTGAATTTCACCCCTTTCCCGTCACTCTTTCCCCGCACGGTACCCCGGCCCTCCACCCGGCCCTTAGCGGGCTTTAAATTTCCCAAAAAGATGATGGACCCCGGGTTTAATTTCCAAATTTTAAAACGGTGTTTTTTCCGGTCATCAAAAAACAGGGGGGTCAGAAGGGTACGGGAAAAACCGAGGGCGTTTCGGGCACAAAAAAGGGAAAATGCAGTAAAAAACCCCCTGAATCAAAGGGATGACCTTTTGGGGGCCCAAAGGGGGGCTATCCTGTATTTGAGCCTCCGCTTTTTGTGTTTTTAAAAGGGAAAATCCCCAATTCCATTAGGTAGGGTAAAAGGGAACCCATATCTATCTCCAGAGAGAAGATCCATCGTCCTTCATGACACAGATTCTATGAATGAGAAAGTGTCCTTGTATGTATGGTTCTCTCTGATGATTTCTATAGCATATCCATTGATTTTCATGGGATCCCACTTTTTTGGGGATTGAAAGTGGTTAAACATGTGGGACTTTTTCACCATTGGGAACATTTTACCCGGGGGTTTTCCCGTGGGGAAAAAGATAAATGTGTGGGGTTTGGGGGAATTTGGGCCCTTTTTAACTTTTTTTAAACCCCCTGACTATTTTTTTTTTAAAAACAAATACCACACATTTTCCTTTTGGTTTAAATCTGGGTTTTGTAGTTCGCCCTTCCCTTGAAGTCAATATGGGGTGATCTTCCCAATTTCCACACACAACCCTTTTTGGCAAGGGAAAGGCGCTATTTTGTAGACCACAGTGTGTTATTTATCCCCAGCCCTCATCCTCTTTTCCCAAATGTCAATTTTAAACCTGACGTCTTCCCTTCCCCTTTAAATATGCTGTTTTCCCTTGGCCCCTTCTTTTCTGTCAAAAAATATTTACCCCCCCCCTCACTTTTCCATTTTTCCTCAAAAAATCTTGAACGCAAAATTTTTCTGAAAATGTATCCCAAAATCCCCCTCCAACTTTCTTCTTGATCCTCCGCAAATCTAGGTTTTGATCCCCTCCACTCGACCGAAAAACCTTTCCCTTCCCCAAAATCACCAATTTACCTAGTAAACCCGCTAACCCCAAATACTCTGTCCTTTCTCCTCTTAGACCCCCTCCCTTTTGGGGCCTTTTGGAAAATTGTCCCCCCTCCTTCCCTAACCAAAACCCCTCATCCCGGGCTTGGCTCTTTTCCTAGATCTCCCCCCATACCTCCCTGATGGGACGTTTTTCCCTCTCCCGACTCCTCACACCCCCTCTTCCCCTCCCCTTTATCGGGCGGGCGTTCCCCAGGGATCAGGGCCTGGGGGGCCCCCTTTTAACCCCCCACTCTTGACTTGGGTCAGGGTCATTTGATCCCTGGCTTTCCGTACCCAAATGGGATGCTGACAAAAAATACCCAACTCTGCAAATTTTTAAAACCCCCGATGGGTTTAATTTTTGGTTTCCATTTATCCCAGAATATCTATCTTCAATTTCCTCCTTCTTCTCCTCCATTTTCCAAAACTGTGACAAACCTTCCTGGCTAACCCCCTTGGCCCCGCAACTTTTGTTCAATTACAAACCTTTACCTACAAGGTCTCCATTAAATGCCCCCCCCAAAAAAAAATTGCTGCTTTAATCTTAAAAAATTTTCCCCCCCCCCACAAATTTTTCTGCTCCCAAGGGACCTTCTTTTTCTGCTCTTCCTTATAAATCCTTTTAACACAAAATTCCTCAAGACTTCTCCCCTTGCTTCCCAAAACTCTGGAAAATCACTGCCCCAAACCCCAAACGGGCTCTTCTCCACTTTTTTACTCATTTTTAAAAGCAGCCTGAAACCCATCTTTTTTTAGGTTGTCTTTTAAACCTTCAATAACCACGGGTTTTCCCCTTTCAAAACCCCCCAAAACATGTGGGTCCTAAACCCCTTCTATCTTTTTTCCTCCTCCCTTGTGGATTGTAACCCCCGAGGGGGGCAGGGGGCCTTGCTCCCTCCGTATTTAGGCCCCTTTTGTCGGGTTTTGGGCTACATGTTTGGGTTTTTTGGGGCCCAGGCCCCCAAATTTTTTTTCTGTGCCATTAGTTAAATGGGGAGAACGTTTCCCGAAACTTTAACCTGGTTTTTTTCTGCGGGTATAGATTTAGCCTTTTTTTAGTACAAAAGCGACAATTTAGGCTCCCAAAAATTTTTGGGTGCATTTATTAAGCGAAAGGGAGTATTTTTACTGTCGCTTTTAGATCAGAGGGGGGGGGCCCGGGGGCATGTCCCCCCATTTTGGGATTTTACATTTTAATTTTCTACAAATTTTTGAAAATTTTTATGGGGCATTCCAGGGGCAAATTTTTGCTGGGAAAAGGGGGCGTGGTCGCTTTTTAATGTTTTCCTTTTTTTGGGGGTGTTTGCCCTTTTTGGGTTTTCCTTTTTTCCACCTTTCTATTTTTGGGCCCAAAGGGGGCAAACAAATTAAAAAAAAATTGGGCCCCATATGCTTTGGGCCTCTCTATCAATTTTTTTTGGGGGGGTCCATTTAAAATTTTCCAGGGATAGGGGGAACCCGGGGCTTACCCAAAATTTTGGTGGGATCCTGGGAAAAAAGCCATACATCTTTAAAGCCAGTTCAAAAACCCAAAGGTTTTCCTTTTCCCCACCCGTCCTTGGGTTTTTTTCGGCCAAAGGGGCAGGGTAAAAGAAATTTGGGCCCCAAATTTCTTTTTGGCCCCTCCATTGACTTTCTTGGGATGTCCGTTGATTTCCAGGGATAGGTTTGAACCTACAGCTAAACCCCATTTTTTAGCTTTTCTTGGGGGAAAAAAACCCATATGTATTAACAACTGCTTCAAATATGGGGTTCCCCACCCCCTTTACCATCCCTCTGTTTGGGCCCTGGGGCAGTAAATGGAATGGTAACCACACCTTTCTGTGCTGTTCCCTTGGTTCAGGGGTGGGGCCGTTTACATACAGGAAAATAGGGGGAAAACGGGGGACCAAAACCCCCCAATTTTTTTCCCTATCTAGGGAAACAGCAAAAGGGGGGAAGTGTATGCACAAGAATAGATATCTCCATTCACTCCCATTGGAGTTCTAAACACAGTGCACTTACTAGGTAGTCCCATTAAAATGGAACCCTCATCTATCAGATATCTATGTTATATCCTGTGCATACATGTTCCACATGTGAATATCTCTTCAATGTATAGAATACATAAATATCAATAAACTGCAAATGCTTCATTCTTTCTTCTTTAAACCTAACAAAGCCTTGGAAGGTTCTAGGATTCAAAGGGTGTGATGCATCCACACAATGTGACAATCATACCGGGGTATTGACTACGGAAGGAGACTCATTCATCATAGTTCTCCTGTCTCATCCATCACTGGTTTTCCTGTAATATCTAATCAAAGTGCATTTCATAATGTTCTTTTCCAAAAATAATGTTTATGCTGCAAACATTTTTATGCTGCCTATAGCCGTTCTCTGCATTGTACCTAATGACAGTCAACAGAATGTCTCCTTACGTCAGTGGAGCCAACCACTTAGGGACATGGATATTTATGACAGCAATCACTGCAGTTTGATTCATATATCGCTCGGATTGCTGAGGATTTGTCCCCGTAATGGTGAGTTCTCGCTCACATGTTCTGGAGATGAAAAATAAAAGCCTTGAACCACATAGCACATCGCCTTCATTGTTTAATGGTTGCTTAATTATTAACGGAGGCAATTTGTGATGCTTTTCTCAAATGGATTTTTTTTTTCCTTTGAAGCTGGCAAGAGGCTTGTTCCCCACCTCTCCAGACTGAACGCTCTGTTACGGAGTAGACCTTATACCTACTGTACATGCCAAATTAGCATTGTGTAAGGGATAAGATTACAATTATAAATGTCATGGTGGAAAGGAAATATTAACTCTTAGATCATAACCAGTGAGGCTCCAGCATCCAGAGTCTTAGGCTTGGTTCACATCACGTTAATCCACTAGTCCGAAATAAGAACATGTACCCAAATGTGTCCTTTAATGTGTTCAATGACATCTATGGTTGGACGCCTTGTCACATAGGGTCACATGTATGAAAACTGTCTAGGTTCAAAAACTCACTTTGTTGCCCATAGCAACCAATTAGGGTGCCCCTTACATTTTTCCAGAGCAATATATGAGATGTAAGGGTGCGTTCCCACAGCAGAGTACAAATACCGGTAGGTTTACCCGACCGGTATTTGCCCTGTTTTGAGGCTGCCCCCACAGCCGCGGAGGGGGGGAGGGGGGGCTTTTCTCCGTGATGAGCAGAGAAAAGCCCTCCCCCTTCATATTCACAAGCACAGATTCCGTCCGAAAACCGGACGGAAGATTGTGGTGCATGTAGAAAGTTTGTGGGTGGACCGCAGGTGGAAAACCCGCTGGGGACTGGGGACTACTGCATGGGTTTTCCATAGAGCCCCGTTGTGCTCATTTTCGGCCGGTTTTTCAGGCGGTCTGAAAAACCGCAAACCGGCTGAAAAGCCAGCCGAAAACCCGTGCCGTGGAGATATGCCCTAAGGGGCGCTCTGATTGGTTGCTATGGGCAACAAAGTGAGTTTTAGACCTAGACAGTTTTCATACATGTGGCCCATAGTTACATAGTTAATACAGTTGAAAAAAAGACAAATGTCCATCGAGGTCATCCAAGGGTGTAAAAAGATGTGGATGATGGAAGGAGTAGAGGCAATTTTTAAGCTTTGTTGCCTCTACTGATGCCGACTTGGGAACCTGTAAAGCAAGAACCAATCTTCCCTAAAGGGATATTTTGTTACTAATCTCAAATATCTTATATGGCTAAATAAGTATTAATATTATTTAGTAGTAAGCAGTTATCTAAGCCTTTCTTAAAGCCCTCGCCTGTTCCTGCTGTGACAAGTGCCTGAGGCTGTGATTCCACAGATTCCCAATTCTTGGTAAAGAAGGATTTTCTCCTCTGGAGATTGAATCTTTTTTTCTCCAAATGGAGGAAATGTCCCCTTATTTTTTTGAGGGGGTTTTGTTAGTGACTTTTATATACTTTTAGAAATTAATCATGTCTTCCCGTAGCCGTCTTTTCTCAAGACTAAATAAGTTTATTTTTTTTAACCTCTTGTCATAACTAAAATGCTCCATTCCCCTTATAAGTTTGGTTGCTCGTCTTTGTACCCACTCTAACTCCAGGACATCCTTTCTATAAACTGGAGCCCAGAACTGAATAGCATATTCCAAATGAGGCCGCACCAGTGCTTTATATAAAAGTAAAATTAAATCCCTGTCCCGTGAGTCCATGCCTAATACACGCCAATATCCTGCTTGCCTTAGAGGCAGCTGATTGACATTGCATGCTATTTCGTAACCTATGATCTACATGTGCCCCAGATCCTTCTCAGTGAGCAATTCCCCCTATTTTTCACCCCAATGAAATACGATGCCTGCAGATTGTTCATATCCAGGTGACTAACTTTACATTTATCCACATTGAACCTCATGTGCCAAGTGGTTGTCCAAGCACTCAGTGTGTTCTGGTCTGCTCGCAAGTTATGAGCATCTTCCACTGATTGCACTACGCGGCATAGCTTGGTGTCATCTGCAAAAATAGAAACCATGCTATTGATCCCCTCCACTATATCATTAATAAATACATTGAATAAAAGATGACCCAGTGCTGAGCCCTGGGGCCACCACTCATAACAGGGGACCACTCAGAGTAGGAGTCATTTACCACCACTTTGTGAGTATGGTCTGACAGCCAGTTTTTAATCCATTTACACACTATTATTTGTAACCCAATAGATTTTAATTTACTCAATAGATGCTTATGAGAGACAGTGTCAGACGCCTTTACAAAGCCTAAAAACACTATATCCACAGTCTCTAAGGGCAACATGTAAGAACGGGGCTGTGCCAGTTATCTGGTGTCAAAAAGCTGTAGTAGACCTGTAGTAGACCTGTTTAAGGGAAAAGGTGGTGCCTGAGCCAGACTTGTGGTAGTGGCTTTACACTGCCCTGTATGTATGACTTGCAGAAGAACAGACCAGGGTAAAGGTGGTGCCTGAGCCAGACTTATGGTATTGGCTCTACACTGCCTGTATGTAAGACCTGCAGAAGAACAGCCAGACCAGGGTAAAGGTGGTGCCTGAGCCAGACGTGTGGTATTGGCTCTGCACTGCCCTATATGTATGACCTGCAGAAGAACAGCCATACCAGGGTAAAGGTGGTGCCTGAGCCAGACTTGTGGTATTGGCTCTACACTGCCCTGTATGTATGACCTGCAGAAGAACAGCCGGAGGAGGGGAAAGGTGGTTTCCTGAGCCAGACTTGTGGTATTTGGGTCTACACTGCCCTGTAGATGACCTGCAGAAGAACACGCCAGACCAGGGTAAAGGTGGTGCCTGAGCCAGACGTGTGGTATTGGCTCGCACTGCCCTATATGTATGACCTGCAGAAGAACAGCCCATACCAGGGTAAAGGGTGGGCCCCGAGCCAGACTTGTGGTATTGGCTTTTACACTGCCCTGTATGTATTTACCTGCAGAAGAAACAGCCAGACCAGGGTAAAGGTGGTGCCTGAGCCAGACTTGTGGTATTGGTCCTACTCTGCCCTGTATGTATGACCTGCAGAAGAACAGACCAGGGTAAAGGTGGTGCCTGAGCCAGACTTGTGGTATTTGCTCTACACTGTCCTGTATGTATGACCTGCAGAAGAACAGCCAGACCAGGGTAAAGGTGGTGCCTGAGCCAGACTTGTGTTATTGGTCCTACACTGCCCTGTATGTATGACCTGCAGAAGAACAGACCAGGGTAAAGGTGGTGCCTGAGCCAGACTTGTGGTATTGGCTCTACACTGTCCTATATGTATGACCTGCAGAAGAACAGTCAGACCAGGGTAAAGGTGGTGCCTGAGCCAGACTTGTGGTATTGGCAGTACACTGCCCTGTATGTATGACCTGCAAAAGAACAGCCAGACCAGGGTAACGGTGGTGCCTTTGCCAGACTTGTGTTATTCGCTCACCACGGTCCTGTATTTATGACCTGCAGAAGAACAGAACAGTGTAAAGGTGGTGCCTGAGCCAGATTTGTGGTATTTGCCCTACACTGCCCTGTATTTATGACCTGCCGAAGAACAGCTAGACCAGGGTAAAGGTGGTGCCTGAGCCAGACTTGTGGTATGGGCTCTACACTGCCCTGTATATATGACCTGCAGAAGAACAGCTTCATACATACTTTCTACACTACCTTAAAGCTATTTAGAACTGACCTGTTAGCACCAACATTCATACATGTTGCTCTAAATCTCTTTTCCAAGACACTTTGATGACTTGATTAACTGACCTGAGCGCTGCTCAGTGTGCCTATGGGCTATTGCAGCATTTTTGTCAATCCCTCACCCCTTTCTCTTTTGTCTTTATACATGTATGTCTCCCACCTTATAAGTCTTTATTTGTGCAGGTGAATCCACTTTTTCATGGCACATCTTCGTTCTATGTATTTTCGATGGGGGGCATAGTGAAAAGTGCCATCAATCATTGCTTAGCATGGGAGAGGGAATTGTGGAAATCTTTTCCTCCTGATCAATGGGAAATAATGTCCCTATTGGATTATAATAGTTTGATTTCTTTTAAATTAAGTAAACTTATTGTTAGGGAATTGCTGATTAGGTAATTTGCCAGAGTGGAATTAATACTCAAGCATTTGCCCAAATAGACAAAGCGATGACAGAACCAAGAAAACCTGCTGAAACTGCTATCTTCAATCTGACACCCTCTGGGTGTCAGAGTCTAAGGCTCTCTCCAGGTCTTTACCATAATCTCACTCACTGCACCAACACATCAGACTTTCCTCCACTTTCACCAGCTTCAAAAGCAACCTGAAAACCCATTTCTTCAGGCTTGCCTATAACCTACACTAACCTTGTTGTCACTACTTCCTCCACAAACATGTCTTCCCCTCACCCTCCTGCCCTCTTTCCCCCTCCTTGTAGATTGTAAGCCCTCGCGGGTAGGGTCCTCTCTCCCTCTGTCGTGCCAATTGTCATTAATCACTTATCATTGTACTCGTTTAAGTTATGTTATGTATGTAACCCCCTCGAAAGTACAGCGCCCTGGAATCAATGGCGCTTTAAAATAAATAATAATAATAATAATAATATTCTGCCACAAGGCACGTTGGAATCTGCTCTGAGAACCAGGTTGCGTCTGTAGACGAGTGTTTGAAGGCAAACGTGAGTGAGGACGACAAATAGAACAAAAAAGGGAATACGGACAGTACAGGATGAAAGGGAACAAAGAACAAACAAATTGAAGTCAAACAAACTGGTACTAGGAGCATATATAAAATAATTCAAAGAGCAGGAGAGTAACTGGAAGACAGGCCAAAGTCATAAACCAGGAAGTATACTCAGAACGTAGAGATACAAAGGAAGAGGAGCCAGGACTCAAAAGCAATCACTGGCAACAGGCGAAACGAGAGACAGGTGTAATATCACGCCCAGCCACAGATTGGCTAACGATTCAGAACCCTGATTGGTTTCTGTTCCAATTCCATACTGAGGCTAGGCCAGAAGGCATTAAACCTCAAAGGGACAGAGTCTAATTCCTAACAATAGGACTCCAGACCTGTTCCATCACTACTGCTCTATGGTCCTCCACACACTTGCAGGAGAAGTGATTCTGCTATTCGCACAATTACCTTTATTTGTTGGGAATACCCAAACATCTTCACACTTTGGAAGCTTTATCTCTTTTAATACCTGGTTTCAGCTTTTTGTTAATCCAATGTTAACATTTAATTGAGAGAAATCAAAGAAGGTAACACAGTATAAAGAGAAGAAAACCCGATAATGCTCAGACATAGCCCTCCTGTCACCACGCCTTAGTCCCATTTCCCTAGCCATGAAAGATTTACTTGAAAGATATAGAAATAGCTTCCGCTCCTTTCCTATAAGCCTTTGAGCATATAGGCACTAACTTTCCACCTACCAACATGGTGTTTCTCCCTAATGAGATACATTACCCCCTTGAAAGATTTAGTCAGACACATTATTATAGCAACCTGGTTGGTTATACCAAGGCCTTGCAGTTCTAAAGTGTAAACCCTCTCATTCAATGTGGATGAATACACTTAACCCCTTCATTCACATAAAGAATGTAATTGCTTCCGAGCAATATAAATCAGACTATATTTCCTTTATGATACCTTCAGAGAATCTTTTCACTTAGCCCAGTGAGCTAACAGTGGGACCAACCCCAATCCTTAATTATCCAATTTCCATATTCCCTCCGCCATCCCTCCTTTTGAGCCGATGTTCCTTCTCCACCTCCCCTACTTTTGTGTCTCCCTTATTTTTCTATTTCCTCCGCTGTCTTTGTGTCCATGTCTGTATGTGTATCTTTGTTCTATTTGATTCAGTGTTTGCTCCTTGAGCTATTGTTACGTTCAACATTAGAAATAATTACACAATGTCGTCTAATGTATCAAAGAACTCTATCTATCTAGATGACACATCCTATTGATCTTCACCATAGTTCCTACATTTATTATTCTCATTCACTGGCGACTATTCACTGTAGCTCTATATACTCCCTTTTTCCAAGAATCTGAAAGGATATTAGAAGATAATAAAGGGTTTGATTTCTAGAATGTTTATGGAAGTTTTTCTTTAGAAGTTTTCTGTATATATATATATATATATTTTATATATATATTTTATACTGATATATATATATATATATATATATATATCACTCACTGGCCACTTTATTAGGTACACCATGCTAGTAACGGGTTGGACCCCTTTTGCCTTCAGAACTGCCTCAATTCTTCGTGGCATAGATTCCCCAAGGTGTTTCACTTAAACGATGCTCAATTGGTCCCACGGGGCCCAAAGCGTGCCAAGCAAATATTCCCCACACCATGACACCACCACCACCAGCCTGAACCGTTGATCCACGGCAGGATGGATCCCTGCTTTCATGTTGTTGACGCCAAATTCTGACCCTACCATCCGAATGTCGCAGCAGAAATCGAGACTCATCAGACCAGGCAACGTTTTTCAATCTTCTACTGTCCAATTTCGATTGAGCTTGGGCAAAAATTTGGGGCCTCAGTTTCCTGTTCTTAGCTGAAAGGAGTGGCACCCGGTGTGGTCTTCTGCTGCTGTACCCATCTGCCCTCAAAGTTGGCCGTACTGTGCGTTCAGAGATGCTCTTCTGCCTACCTTGGTTGTAACGGTGGCTATTTGGGTCACTGTTGCCTTTCTATCAGCTCGAACCAGTCTGCCCATTCTCCTATGACCTCTGCATCAACAAGGCATTTCCGCCCACAGGACTGCCGCTCACTGGATGTTTTTTCTTTTTCGACCATTCTCTGTAAACCCTAGAGATGGTTGTGCGTGAAAATCCCAGGAGATAGCAGTTTCTGAACATACTCAGACCAGCCCTTCTGGCACCAACAACCATGCCACGTTTTAAAGGCACTCAAATCACCTTTCTTCCCCATTACTGATGCTCGGTTTGAACTGCAGGAGAATGTCTTGACCATGTCTACATGCCTAAATGCACTGAGTTGCCGCCATGTGATTGGCTGATAAGAAATTAAGTGTTAACGAGCACTTGGACAGGTGTACCTAATAAAGTGGCCGGTGAGTGTATATTATATCTATAGATATTTGGGGAAGATCTCTATACAGAATCCAGCAAAAGGGCCCTTTTTCCAACAGTGCCATTCTTGTCAATGATCTCTGGTAATGACATTGAAGGTGTTAAGCTGCAAGACTTGAGACAACCTACATGTAAGAGTGTCGGGTTATCAGGTTCAAAAAATTAAAATGGTGGCTTCTATCTGATTGCTGAAAGTCCAACTTTTCCATCCATCCTCTTACCCCCTTCCCTCTGCCTCTGTTTGGCTGGAATGCTTGAGGCCCACCAGTGGATTTGATTTTTGGGGCCACTAGTGAAGTTGATTCTTGGGGCCACTAGTGGTGTTGATTCTTGGGCACCCCAGTGGTGTTGATTATTGGTGTCCATCAGTGGAGTTGATTCGTGGGGCCCAACAGTGGAGATGATTCTTGGTGTCCACCAGTGGAGTTCATTTTTGGGTCCCGCCAGTAGAGTTGATTCTTGGGGCCCACCAGTGAAAATATTTCTTGGTGTCCACCAGTGGAGTTGATTTTTGTGTCCCACCAGTGGAGTTGATTCTTGGGGCCCACCAATGGAGTTGTTTCTTGGGGCCTAGCAGTGCAGATGATTCTTGGAACCCACCAGTGGAGTTGATTCTTGATCCCCACCAGTGGAATGGATTCTTGGTGCCATCAGTGGAGTTGATTCTTGGGGTCCACCAATGTAGCTGATTCTTTGGGACCACCAGTAGATTTGATTATTGGGGTCCACCAGTGGAATTGATTTTTATGGCCCACCATACAGCTACTGTACATGTCTGCACATACTGCACAACTTCTTGCAATCTGTTTCTTGCTTTCTGCCTCTCTTCCTCTGCCTTTCTCCATGAAAAACAGCCCTACATGCCCAGGAGAAAACCATACATAGAACCTCATCATGCCTAAAGACCCCCATGGGATTTCCCCTGCTCCCCTGTGTGCCAGTCCAAACCTGGACACCACCTTAATCAACATTCATTATAGGGGACAATCACAGACAGTCACTGTCTAGGGAAGGATAGGATCAAACTCAAAGGCATAAGTAGGTTAACCGGTGCATGAGAAAAACCACGAGAATGGTCAGTATACACTATTCAAATTTCCATAGCACACAATACTTGATTGTGTTTATAATTAATTGAACACTAGAAAACAGTACAAAATCTGCCACAACAAGGTCAATTAGCAAATAGCAGGACAAGGTTTGGACACAAAACTAAAGAAAATGTAGAGCATATAGCTTGACAATAGGTGTATTGTCAACAGACAATGTTATAAATTGTTCATATGTAGTTAGACACTTAGCTCACCTGGTCTGGCCGCCATGTTTATTTACTACCAAAAAAAATAGTTTTCAATGGCACTCACAAAAATATATTTGAATTTCCAAGACTTTTATTTTAACACCTCTCCAACATAGGGCCACATGTATGAAGCTCGCACCGTCGGGGCGCACCTTTTCGCCAGTGTTCAGGCGAAATTTGCGCCTGAGTTATGTCGGCGCTGGGGCGCGCTCATACATCCTATGTAAAGTCCCGCGCCTCGCCATTGTTTGAGGCGAGTGCGGACGTAGGCGCAGTGCGGCGCTGCGCCTATGATTCCCACCCGAGATAGTGCGCTCATAAAATACCATGTAAAAGTCCGCCCCGCCGGGCCAGTGTGTGGGGCGCAGTGCGGGACATGGGCGCAGTGCGGGGCTAACGCCTAATATTCGCCGTCCGGGGGAGGTGCGCTCATACATGCGGGGAAAAGTCCGCCGCGCCTCGCCATGTGTGTGGGGCGCAGTGTGGGCTGCGCCTAAGATTCGTCCGTCCGAGGAGGTGCGCTCATAACAATGCGGGGAAAATTCCCTCCCGCCCGCCAGTGTGTGGGGCGCAGTGCGGGACTTAGGCGGAGAAGGGACTGCGCCTCACATGTATTCTGATTCGAGACAGGCTGGAAAACAGCGAGAAATCATTAAAGATGTCCGTGCGAATCAAAAAATCGCCTTATAAAGGCGTCAAACATTATCAGAAAAAGAGCTGAAACCTACTAAAAAAATACATAGATAAAATCACTTTCCAAAAATCCAAACCCGGCCTACATCGGGAATTTGGATATTTGAAATTGCCGGAAATACAGTAATTCAAATTCTTAAGCTATTCCATTGGTCGGCAAAAACCACCAATCAGAATAGGAGCGACAGTGACCCATAAACCTATGAGAGGTTTAGACCATCAAATCAAGGGCGGACAGTTCAAAATACAGTAAAAAATGCAGAAAAGAGTGATGGTTGAGCTAGCGGGGGCTTGGCTATCCTGGCCAATCAGAATACGAGTGACAGGGACCCATTATAACCTATGGAGAAGTTAGAACCAATCAAATTCAAAGGCGGGACAGTTTAAGCTCTTCTCATTGGTCGGCATAAACCAGCCAATCAGAATAGGAGCGACCGTGAACCATTATAAGCTATGGAGTAGTATTGACCAATCAGAATAGGAGCGACAGGGACCCATTCTAACCTATGGAGAAATATAGACCAATCAAAATCAAAGGCGGGACAGTTCAAATTACAGTAAAAATACAGAAAAGAGCTGATTGGTTGAGCTAGCGGAGGCTTGGCTATCCCAGTCAATCAGAGCGCGAGCTACTTCTCCCATTGTAGTCTATGGAGAGATCGGCGCAATGCAATCTCGGCTCTCAGCGCCATGCAGCATGGAGTGTGATTAAAAAAATAGTTTTTATTAGGTGTAAAATATTAGCTGTAAAAGAGCTGAAACCTTCTATAAAAATAAATCAGTTAAATCCCTAACAACGCATTTATCGCCGAGACCGGCACTACATAAGGAATTGCAATAGAGAGACTTGCCGGGAAATACAGTAATTCAAATTGTTTAAGCTCTTCTCATTGGTCGACATAAACCAGCCAGTCAGAATAGGAGTGACAGTGGCCCATTATATCCTATGGAGGAGTATTGACCAATCAGAATGGGAGCGACAGGGACCCATTCTAACCTATGGAGGAGTACTGACCAATCAGAATAGGAGCGACAGGGACCCATTATAACCTATGGAGAAATATAGACCAATCAAAATCAAAGGCGGGACAGTTCAAAATACAGTAAAAAGGCAAAAAAGAGCTGATTGGTTGAGCTAGCGGGGGCTTGGCTATCCCGGCCAATCAGAGCGCGAGCTACTTCTCCCATTGTAGTCTATGGAGAGATCGGCGCAATGCAATCTCGGCGCTCAGCGCCGTGCGGCATGGAGTATGAATAAAAAAAAACAATTTTATTAAGTGTAAAACATTATCAGATAAAGAGCTGAAACCTTCTCTAAAAATAAATCAGTTAAATCCCGAACAACGCGTTTGTCACCGAGCTTTTCATTTGAATTACTGTAGTTCCCGGCAATTTCCAATATCCTAATTCCTGATATTCCGCCGTTCTAGATTTTTGGAAAGTGATTTTTTAAATTTATTTTTTATTTTTGAGGTTTGAGCTCTTTTTCTGATAATGTTTTCCGCCTTTATAAAGGCGATTTTTTCGGAATCATACTCCATGCCGCACGGAGCGGAGCACCGAGATTTCTGTTGCGATCTTCTATGTTTCCTCTCATGTTACGTTCTCGCTTCACTTCACCTCCGCCGGAGCATTTAGATCAGAATCAACCAGGTCTGCCTGTCGGAGCTGCCGAGCGCTGCAATGCGCCGCACTTTGCCGACTTGCGATCGTACATGCCTCGTTTTCGAGCGCGCCGCGTCCCGCCCCGGAACGCCTACATCGCGCCCACACTGTGCCCCTTACCCCTCCCGTCATGCGCGGCGCAGCTGAAAGTGGTGAATGCTGCGCCTAACACCGCATTCCCTGCGTCCGACAGGGGATTCGGGCCAGTGAAAACAGACGTAAAGCCCATTCATACATGTGGCCCATAATGTATATAATCCGGGTAAACATGTATAAATACAAAGTCTTCACTTATGCTTCAAAGTGAATAATTTTTTTAACATTTCGGTTGATAAGACCTTCATCAATGACATCTATAAAAATGAATGACACTAAGAGACACATTTATGAAAGGGTTTTTCACCAATTTTCTCGTCTAAAATGTGCAAAACGTGATAGGGCTGTGATGTGCAATGCGCCAAACAAATGTGTTAAGTGCATTGTTCGCAAGACTCAATACTTTCTAATGCGCCTAACATGAGGGGTGTTCTGGGGGCATCGCACCACACTCGTAATAGACACATATATGAATGTGGTTCAGCAAAACTAGGGGCATTAAAGCTTCGGAAAAGGCAGACCTATCTCAATGTGGTGCCTGAGCCTAAGGAGTCGAAGTGGAGCTAGATTTGCCATTAGGACAAAAAATTTCCAATATTTCTCAGCTTCCACCAGTACAATAATAAAATGTAATTTATTATAATTATCAAACTATATAAAAATAAATTATTTCAATTTAATAAAAAATGGTATCATATAAAATTAATATAAAAAATATATATCTAGACTATAAAAAGAAGGGTAACTAGAATCTATATCACTATCATATTGAGCCCAATCTCAAGAACTCCTATAAAGATCACTTTGCCATAGATATTCTATTGTCTGCTTATTATAATATAAATAAGGAAACAAAAAAGAGGGAAAAACCAATAAACCAATAAATAAATCATACTGTGGCAGGTCCCAAATCTAAACATCACCTATATTACTCACCTCATCTACAACTGATTCCACCCGGTCCTAACCTACACTGATCTCAGCTTCTGAAACATTCTAGGTGTCCCTGCTAAATGGGACATCATCACGTCTCGCCGCAACCACCTATAGTGATGTGACACGCCAATAATGCTCCCATTTGTGCCACTTGGTCCAAATGCCGACTGAAATGTCAAATGTATATTTCTGCCTTTCTACTATCACACTGCAATAAAAAAAAAGTACTACATTGGGTTTTTTACAATAAATCACAGCAAAATATAACCCCAATTAAGATATACCTTTTAATAGATATGCATTAAAACATGACAAATACCCCACACAAAAAATAGTAATAAATACATAGGACAGGTAAACATACCTGAGGGTAAAAAAGCATATATAGTAATGGCCGATTTTCCCCACCACAGATGTATACCATTGAAGATGCTCATCCAATAGATAAATGACACAAAAGTCCCTAAAAAAGGTGACTAAAAGAGCGAAGGCATCGCCCCGAAAGGGGCGGCTCCACAAACTAAGCCCTCAAATATGTCCTACCAAAATTTAAAATATAAACCACATCACAAAGCAACGAACCCTCAGGTATGTTTACCTGTCCTAGGTATTTATTACTATTTTTTGTGGGGGGTATCTGTCATGTTTTAATGCATATCTATTAAAAGTTAGGCCTTTCTACTATCACCTGACTTTGACACTAGAAGGAGCGGACTACCCAATGGTGTTTCACTCCTCACTGGAACGTGGAGAACAGAGAAAACTAAAACCTGTTCCACAACAGTTTTTGATTTCTATTGTCAACTATTCACTGATCTTTCTCCCCTCTTATACAGGGGCTCACTATGCATTTTCTACAGTCTTGTCTGTGTCCAAACCTTGTCCTGCTGTATGCTGACTAATTGATCTTGTTGTGGTGCGCTTTGCACCTCTTTGTCATTTTCAATAAATTATTTAAACGCAATGAAATCACAGTCAGCCAGACTTTTTTCCTGCTGTATTTGTTTTCATGTAGGCTGTTAAAATAAACAGCTATGTAATGCAATCAGGCTTGGACTGACCCACAGGGGAGTAGGGGAAACTCCTGGGTGAGCCCCTGGGCATGGTGGGCCCCTATGGTGCTTTTCTGGGAGAAAAACAGGGGAAAGAGGTAGAAAGCAAGAGACAGAGTGGAAGAATCATGTCTTGTATGTACAGTCATGTACAGTAGTTGTAGGGTGGGCCCAAAGAATTAGCTCCACTGGTGGGCTCAAATAATCCACGTCACTGGTGGGCCCCAGACCTTCCAGTCTAACACCGAATGCAATGGATCATGGAGCCCACCAGGTACATACAGGGAGTCTGGAGTGAAAGACCCTTTTCTATGACATTCATATGGGACAATGAAAATATTTCACAATCCACACCACATTGTGACCCCATACCATCAAGAGGTCGTCGAAGTAGCGCCCATACCAGATGATGCAGTCCCGAAAAGGGTTACTGTCCGAGAAGATGTAAGTCCTTTCCCACCATGCCAATGAGAGGTTGGCGAGTGATGGTGAGAAGGTAGAGCCCATTGGGGCACCCTCTATCTGAAGATAGTGCCTCCCCCCCTTAAAATGTAAAAATATTAGCTAACAACAAAAATGAAATACACATGATGATGAAACATTTTAAATCATCATTATGTCTGCCATAATGAGTCAAATGAAAAGAAATAGCTTGTAGCACCAAGTGATGGGGGATACTAGAAAAGAGGCTTTCTACATCAAGTGTTAACCAAGAATATTCCGGGTCCCTGTGAAAATCAGAAAAGATGTCTAACACAGTGCCACTATCTTTTAGGTAACCCAGTACAGTCTGTACCATAGGTTGTAAGTGTCTATCAATCCAGGTATCAAATCGGGATCCCAGTACTAGACACCATTGGTTGCAATTTCGGTGGGAAAACACCTTTATGCAATTTAGGAACCCCATAAAAGGTATGAAAGGAAGGATTGATGGGACCTAAGTATTTAGCATTTCTCTCTGCCTTTAGAAAAATACCCTTTTGTAGTAAGGACTTTAATTTTCAGAAAGTGTTTGTGTCAGATCTTAAAGGGAATGTGTCATCAAAAAATTTGTCATTGTTTAAGTTCCATTTTTATGTTAAACACATTTTTTAGGATTTTTTTTATTTTTTTTTATTTTGCATATCACTTTCAATATTTTTTTAATGATTCTTAAGACTTGCAGTTTTCAATTTGGCCACTAGGCCTTGTTTTTACTGCTTTAACAACAGTCAAAGAGATGTTTTACAGTAGCTTCATGCACATAGGAGACTTAAGACTGACTCAGTCCCATTCACTTCCATAGGAAAGTTTTCTAGTCATGATCTGTGACCTGGGAATAAGTCACTGTGCAGGGAGGAGAAAGGATGAACTGTGACCAATTCCTCTTGTGACTGATGGATCCTGTGTTATCTATTCACACTGGTGTCTCCTTTCAGTTTGACCCTCTTTCTTCTGATAATGAGCAGACAACTGAGAATCCTTCTGTACAGAACAGGAAGTGCCATACGATTATTAGGCTTAGTGGCCAAAATGAAAACTGCAGGACTTAAGAATTTTTAAAAAAAACTATTGAAAGTGATATGGAAAAAAAATATATATAACCAAAAATTCTTAAAAAATGTGTTGAACATAAAAATATGAGTTAAACAATAAGTCATTTTTGATGACACATTCCCTTTAATCTATATTTTTATGTTTCCTTTTAGTTAAGTAATTCCATACCCTTTTTTTTATATAAACCTGCGTCCATTAGTGTAACAAGCCCTCCCTTGTCTGACTTTTTCACTACCCAGTTTCTGTTCTCTTTTAACTCACGTACAACTTGTTTGTGTTCCCTCTTTAAATTCTGCTTATTTCTAGGAGTAATATAATTCTCCCTTTTGAGTGCAATTAAGTCCTTCTCCATTTTAAATTGAAAGTCATCCATCGCTGTCACACGAGATTTGAGGGCATAATATGTGGGATCGGGGACCATAAACCTCACATCAATATTTTCCATATCACATGATCTACTTTCAGATTCCACTTCATTCAAATCCAATAAAGCATTTTGTTCACTGAATTTTAGGGGTGGATACTGATTCTCCCGTGATTCTTTGTACTTCAGTGTCATTGACATTTTCATGTAATGTCTCTTGACAGTTATTGTCCCGGTAAATCTGTTGACATCCATAATGGTTTGGAATAAAGAAAAGCCAATATTAGGGCAAAAGTTGAACCCTTTTCAAGGACTTCTCTTCGCGCTTGGGTTAACACTATAGGTGACAAAACAACAACACTGTCTTCTATGTTTTTTGTTTGCTTCCTTTTTTTTTTTTTTTAACAAAATTTTTATTTCAGAAGACAAGATATACAGATATATGACAATCACATAGAATCAAGCATTGACATATAACCGGTTTATAGAAGGCTGCCAGCGACTCATTACCCATCTTGAGGGTGTCTACTTTCCCTCCAATAGGTCAAGCCACCAGCAAGATTCGATGTCTCCTAACCTTTTTCCAATTTTCTCCCCGCCCTAACATGGTCGAAGACCCAAAGAAAATAATGAAACAAGATCACTGTGAACTAAGCCCTCCCCCCCCCCCCCCCCCCCCATCCCCTGAGGATACCCACCCGGTGTGCACTGTTTCCCCCCCTCATTGGACTCCAATATCTAGGTTTTCTAACGTGCCATTTAACTGTTCTATGAGATAGTATTCCGTATACTTAAATGGTTCGATCAATGATTTGATTTCTTCTGGGTTATACTGCTTAGAAATGAAAGATCTCCGCTTTTTTAAAAACCTCCCTGCCTCTGCGTCCTTGTTATTCATCGTCTGAATTTTCTCCAAATATAGGGCTTGGCGTAGGCAGTCAGAAATTTCTGAAATAGATGGGCTAGACTTTTCGATCCAGTGTCTCAGTATACATTTTTTTGCCGCTAGTAAAGTGACATGAATACCCTTGTCATCCACCAATGTCCTCTCTGAACCCTCCACTGTAGACTCTTTTGTAACATAGTGGAATAGCATTCCCTGTGGATCAAACAGGATCTGACAATCCCATGTATCTGCAATATATTTTTGACTTGCTGCCAGAATCTGTTAATTTCCGGACATTGCCACATGCAGTGAAACAGATCAGCCTTCTCCAGGTCACATTTCGGGCATGAAATTAGTTGATTATTTCTGTTAGGGTTTTGTGGAATGTTAAATGCATATATGGCTTTGTGTATCAGGCGGAATAGTATCTCTCTCCACTGCTCATTGACTATCGCTTTTCGTACACTTTGTATTCCCCTTAGAATTTTATGTGAGAGCTCATTATCCTCAAGTTTTGTTTCCCAATACCCAAAGAGCCGGTCTACCAGCTTCTCGCTGTCCTTAGTTATATAAACTGAGTAGTGTCTAGATAGCATTCCTCTACATTCATTATTCTTTGAAAGCTCTGTGAACTCCTTCGTCTCTCCCAGTGAGTGTAAATGTGTGACGTTGGATCTACAAAAGTTGTGCACTTGCTGATATTGACATATTTGATTAGGACCCAAAACAAATTTGTCCCTTACTTCCTCCCATTTGAGCAGAGAGCCCGTGGATTGTGACAGTAAGTCCCCCAGTACCCTAATTCCTCCCTATTTCCAACCCAGGAAGAATTTGTTTTCCCTTCCCGGAGTGAATGAAGGCAGGTCCCAGAGAGGGACATATTGGGATATATACATCGGTCTTCTAAATATCCTCCTCGTATGTCGCCAAGTGGCCAATGTGTCTTTTAAGATGATACTACTCTTAGTGTTACTTGGATGTAATCTCAGAGGTAGGTGTAACAATGACCCCAAGCTGCAGCAGGAGATGAGCTGTGATTCCAGTTCTGTGTTGGAGAATCCATCCGATCCCGAGAGCCAGTCCCTCACATGTCTCCACATAGCAGCTAAGTTGTACAGGCGAACGTTTGGTAACTGTGCCCCTCCCTGGAGCCTATGCATGGCTAACTTCCCAAAGCTAATGCGGGACTTCTTGCCCTTCCAAATAAATCGCATAAAGGCACTATGCAGTTTGTTTATATCTGCATGTTTGAGCAAGATAGGTATGTTTTGCAGAGGATACAGCAGTCTAGCAAAGCTTATCATTTTGATTAACTGGATCCCGCCTATAATAGACAAGGGAAGGTCTCTCCACTTCTCCAATTCTGCTAGAATTTTGGAGAACAATGGAGGATAATTCAAGTGATATACTGAGGAGCCTCTCGGTCCGATCTTGATCCCTAAATATGTCAGATAGGAATGCACCACCTCCACTGCGCGACTGGGAATGTGATTATTGGTTCCTAACAGTAGAAGCTGACACTTATCTCTGTTAATTTTAAAGCCTGAAAATTCTCCAAATTTCGACAAAGCCTCCAATACTCCCTTCAATTGGGCCATTGGGTCATTCATGAATAGCAGTATATCGTCTGCAAAACACACAATCCTAACTTCCTTAGAGCCTACTGAAATCCCTTTGAAGATCTCTGGACTCATCAGATGTAGTGCTAATGTCTCGAGGGCAATGTCAAAGAGCATAGGTGACAAAGGACACCCCTGTCTAGTCCCTTTCTGCAAGTTGAAGGGGGAAGAGATAAAGCCCGGCGTATGAATCCTAGCTTGTGGAGTATTATACATCGCTGCCAAGTAATGCCTAAAATCCCCCTTGAATCCCATTTTATCCAGTACCAGGTTTAGCCAATTCCAGTGGACATTATCAAAGGCTTTCTCCGCGTCTATACTCAGTAATGCCGCAGTGGTCCCCCCCGATGTTCTCTATCTATATAGTCCTGGACTGTCAACACTGTTCTAATGTTCTTAACCCCTGATCTACCTTTTATAAACCCCATTTGATGTGGGCCTATCAACTTTGGCATGATATTCGCTAGCCTGGTTGCTATGACCTTTGAGATGATTTTGATATCCTGGTTGATCAGGGAAACCGGGCGATAGGATGCTGCATTCAAGGGGTCCTTGCCTTTTTTGTATAACACTTTAATATGGGCAGTTTCCCCCGAAGGAAGCATCCTTCTTTCACTTATTATCTCGTTGTAAACCTGTACAAGCGTTGGTGAGATGTCTTTGGATAGGATCTTATAGAAATCGCCAGATAACCCGTCCGGCCCTGGTGCCTTGGCCAGTTGGATATTTTTAATGGCCAACTCTATTTCTTCACTACTAATTTCCGCATTTAACTCCCCGTTGTCTTCCTCGGAAAGATGCTTTAACCCGATGGTCTCCAGAAAAGACTTTCCTTTGGATACATCATATGGTTTTTGAGAATATAAACTTTTGTAATATTCCTCCAGAATTTTATTGATTTTTTGGGGGTCCCTTGACATTTCCCCCGAGCATCCTTCAAACATAAAATCCCCGATTGGCTTCCCCTATTCCTCACTAGGTTTGCCAATAATTTTCCCGACTTGTTGCCCATCTTAAATATCGATGATCTCAATTGATCTCCATAAAATATCTCTATAATTTTTTGTTGCTGCTCAAAGGCCTCCCTAGCCGCTGTCCATTCCCTTTTATTGTCATTCGAGGGCTGCTCTAGGAATTTAGTGTATGAGCGTCTTAGTGCCGTGGTATACCTTTCAAATTTAGTCTTCATTTCTCTCTTTTTTGCCGCCGTATAAGCCATTATCCTTCCCCTCATTACTGCTTTTCCTGTATCCCAGAAAAGCCCAGGGGTTGTGGAATGACTGCCGTTGTCTGTTGCAAACTCCTCCCACCATCTTCTCAGGAGCTCTCTGAAGTGATCATCCCCTGTCAGAGCGCCTGGAAAGCGCCATAGAATGTCTGAACCCTTCCGATGGGCATTCCTCACTGACAGTATCACTGGGGAGTGATCGGAGATCACTAAATCTCCTATTTCTATGGATTCAACTTGACCCTGGAGTTGCCGGTTAGCCAAAAAGTAGTCCAAACGGGACCAAGATAGATGGGCATGGGAGAAGTGTGTATACTGCCTTTCCTGTGGATTCATCAACCTCCATATGTCCCCCAGGCCCGTGGAATCTCCTAACTCCCTAATCAGACTTTTGCCAGCCTTCCTCTCTGCCTTCTGGGACCCCGTTCGCTTCCTGTCCTCCCTCTCGTCCATCACACAGTTGAAGTCGCCCCCCACTAATATGTTCTGTCCACTCACTTCCGAGATCTGTGTGTCTAGTTGACGGAAAAACTCCTTATCCCGAGTATTAGGTGCATATATATTGAAGAGAGTTATTATACCTGCCGAGGTCTCGATCTTTACCCTCATACTTCTGCCTTCCTTGTCAGATTCCTGAGATAAGATTTTGTAGGTGCCGTTTTGAGAGCAGAGATGGTGCGGGAAAGCCTCGTTACAGGCGGCGTTAAGCAGGAGCTCTGGCCGCTGCTTCCTTACATGCGCGCGCCGGAACCGGAAGTCGCTTCCTTTTTTAATTGGGCATATGTTTTTTTTTTTCCCCATACGTTTTTTTTCTCCTTATATCCAGGTCATTTTTGGAGCTACTTCCTCATCCCTGCATTCATGCTCCTAGTGTGGGGTCTGCAGTCTCCTGTTGATTCCTTTCCCGATCGCCCAGAATCAGATGATTCCAAATCTCCTGATGTTTCTGTATAATTAGATCCTTGACTGCTATTCAGACTGTCTATGCCCTGTTTCTTCTTTAGGATAGATTTATTTGTATTCCGATTCCTTTCAATGTGCCATGAATATATTTGATATTTTAGTTCATAATTCTCTAAGTCCCTATTAAATGTCTTCTTTTAATTTGCATGATACTGTCCATACACAAACAGTTCTACTTTGGCTTCATCTGACCATATGACATTCTCCCAATACTCTTCTGGATCATCCAAATGCTCTCTAGCAAACTTCAGATGGGCCTCGACATGTACTGGCTTAAGCAGGGGGACACGTTTGGCACTGCAGGATCTGAGTCCCTGGCAGTGTATTGTGTTACTGATGGTAGCCTTTTTTACGTTGATCGTAGCTCTCTGCAGGTCATTCACTAGGTCTCCCCGTGTGGTTATGGGATTTTTGCTCACTGTTCTTGTGATCATTTTTACCACACTGGGTGAGATCTTGCGTGGAGCCCCAGATGGAGGGAGATTATTAGTGGTCTTGTATGTCTTCCATTTTCTAATTATTGCTCCCCAGTTGATTTCTTCACACCAAGCTGTTTGCCTATTGCCAAGTAGGTTTTCCCAGCCTAGTGCAGGGCTGCAATTTTGTTTCTGGTGTTCTTCGATAGCTCTTTGGACTTCAGCATAGTGGATTTGGAGTGTGACTATTTGAGGTTGTGGACAGGTGTCTTTTATACTGATAAGTTCAAACAGGAGCCATTACTACAGGTAATGAGTGGAGGACAGAGAAGCCTCTTAAAGAAGAAGTTTTCAGGGTCTGTGGGGAGCCAGAAATCTTGCTTCTAGGTGACCAAATTACTTTTTCCACCATAATTTGCAAATAAATTGTTTCCAAATCAGACAAAGTGATTTTCAGGATTGTTTTCCTCATTGTGTCTCTCATAGTTGAGGTCGATCTACGATGTCAATTACAGGTCTCTCTCATCTTTTTAAGTGGGAGAACTTGCCCAATTGGTGGCTGACTAAATACTTTTTTTTCCCCACTATACAGTCATATGAAAAAGTTTGGGCACCCCTATTAATCTTAATCATTTTTAGTTCCCAAATATTTGGGTGTTTGCAACAGCCATTTCAATTTGATATATCTAATAAAATGATGGAACACAGTAATATTTCCGGATTGAAATGAGGTTTATTGTTACTAACACAAAGGGCGAAAATGTATGAAAACTCGCGGGTCGGGGCCACCTTTCCGCCATTTCCCGGCGGAAACTGCGCCTGATTTATGTCGGGGCCGGGCGCGTTCATACATCCTATGTAAAGTCCGCCGCGCCTCGCCTGTGTGTTAGGCGCAGTGCGGGACTTAGGCGCAGTGCGGCGCTGCGCCTATGATTCGGCGCCGGAGGTAGTGCGGTCATACATGCGGGGAAAAGTCAGCCGCATGTTTATTTCTTTATTTTCGTTAGCCAAGGATCAATAGTTTGGGTGCAACGAAAATAAAGAAATAAACATGATTTTATTGATTTAATATTTTTTTTCGTTACCCCCATATTATCATTCGTTTTATATACACATCGGTACAACTTATGTAGTGTTATATTTTTCTTTCGGCCATGTACTTTTTTATTTCAGATTGCATTAGAAAACCCATAGGAAGCGTCGCTCGCTCCTCCCATTGGTCCAAATAACGGCGCCTCTTTTAACTTAGCCAATCACAGAGCGCGCTCGAATTTTCTTTTCCCCATGAACTCTATGAGAAAGTAGCTCGCGCTCTGATTTTGGTAAGCTGGACGAGCCCCCACCCCCCGCTTAACCAACTCAGCTTTTGATTTTTACTGTATTTTGAACTGTCCCCCCCCTTTT
>JAODAL010034829.1:0-43719 GCA_025379985.1 Phyllomedusa bahiana | reverse complement strand
GTTTAAATGGGGGCAGGATGGTAGCCGGGCCCAAATATATTTTACAAACTAAATCCTTAAAGTGCCTCTAAGGGAAAAAACAATTTTTCATTCGTGATTTTGCCAAACTGTAGGACAAAAGGGAAAAGTGGGTTTAATGGGGGTATATCCCCTTCCCACTTAACTATATTGGAAAAAAAAAGGAAAAGAATTTTTCAAAAAAGGGTGGGAGAAACATCTGGGGGATTTACGAAATAGGGAGACACAAAAGTCCCCCCGACATGGGTGGGAAACTTCTAATGGCAAATTGGGAATCTCGGTTTTTCTGATTTAGAGGTCGTGAGCCATCCCCGGGGGAAGGGGAATGGTTAGACAAATTCTATGTAAAAAAGGCCCAATGGATTTTCGTATGGATTTGTTCATCCAAAGGGCCCTCAATGAGCTTTGCAATTTGGTAGTTTTAAATTGAAAAATGCCCTCTGTTTTTGGGCCCTGTTCACCCCTTGCTCTGTTTGTTGGGCATTTCTCCATAAAAGGACCATTTTTGACTGTTCAGATCTGACCTTTTGGATTGTATCAGAACCATTTTTAAAAAAAAATTTTCTTTAAATATTCATTGATTACCTACTTTTCTGAAAATTTTAAAAGTCAGCTAAAGGACAGTAAAAGTTTTTCCCCCCGGAAAATTTTTTTGGGCCCCGTATTTAAGCCCTTTTTAAAACCTATGCATGTCGGTTGTATGGTATTGCTTGGGAAAATTTGGGACTAAGGCAGGACCCCCCGTCCAAAAAGGTTGCTATCAATTTCATTGGAGTATAGGGGTGGCGTCGGGAACGAGTGCACTCCCCAGGGGTTTTTCTTTTGCTCCCGTTGTGGGTTTTTTTGGGTTTCGGGCAGTTTTTTGAGTTTCGGGCCCCAGAGGTGAGCTGTGCTTTTAATATTTTACTGGGGACAAATTCCGGCAGGCATACCCGGAAGTGCCCATGGGGCTTCTTTCCAGACGCGCAGTGAATTTTTTTTAGAACGCCGGGCGGCATGGTCGGGGGCCGGCTTCAGCCCAGGCGTGTCACCCGGGCCCGGCCCAACAAACCCGGAAATTTGCCCATCCCTTTTCCCTATTCCGGCCCATGCGCAGTCCAATATCCAGAACGCCGGGGTTTAAAATCAACCTTAAAAAGGAAACCCCCGGCAATGGGGAAAAAGTAGAATATCCCAAATTTTCGGAAATGTTAGGAGCTTTTTCTGTTTCCATTTGGGGGGGCCATTGGAGGCTTTTTAAAGGGAAGCAGAGTTGATTTGCTCTGTACCCTTTAAACCCGGGGTGCCGCTTTCCCAAAAGAGCGGGCGGGGAGTTTTCATTCTTATACCGGGACAGCAAAAAGGGGCTAAGTATCAGTCCCCCTATTAAAATTTGAAATAGGAGGTATATGTTTTTAAAGGGGAAAGGTTGTATATGCTTTTGTATAAAAGCGTTTTTCTTTTTCCCCCGTGAGAGTTTTTGAACCCCCTGAGGGAACCCAAAAACTGTCGGGGGGAAACGCGTGGGATGGGCGGGGAATTTAAGGTGTTTATACACGTATATAGTGATATTTTCTGTAAATAAAAGCGGACCCGTCCTTTATCGGGGGATTACCCCAAATGACGGAAAAGTACAAAAGTATGCTGTATCATCTAGGTATGTAGTGGTAATTTTTGGGGGTTTAGATTGTATAATTTTAGATAGTCTATTTAAAAAATTATTTTTTTAAAAGGGGATTTTTAATTTTCCCAGGGGATAAAATTGGTTTAAATCCTTGTTCATTTGAATTTGCGAATTTCTGAACTTCCCCCTAAAAAAGGAAAAAAAAAAAATTAAAAATAAAAAAAAAACTTATTCACAATTAAGGGGATGAGCGATTACATTGCAAATGTCTTCGGGCCCGATAGCCGATTCGGCAATTATAAAGGAAGATATCCGTTGTCGATAATAATTTTTTGCCGATGACCAAAAAGGTCTATGGGAGGGAACAACCCCTTCATTATTACATCCAAACGGGGCTGGAGAAGCGGGAATTTAACATCCACAAAAGTCAAATGGATACGGCTACTTTTTGGGAACAACTTAGGTTATAAAAGCCACAGAAAAAAAATCACGATCATTCCTACCCCCGTCTTGTCCACAGCATGCCCTTAAAAGCTGACCCACAAATTAAAAAAGTGTCAGAAGGCAGTATGTTTGAACCATATTTTATTGAATGGACTTGACTATCCCTGTCCCGGAACGCAGCATGGGCCCTTAAACCCCATTGACCACAGATTAAAAAATGCCCGAAAAGGGTTTTTTGAACCCCATTTTAGTTGAACTGGCATTGCTTTTGCCTGTCCGGACCGCAGTTGACCAATAAACCCGTCGACCCCAGATAAAAAGTGCCGGAAATGGAGTCTTTTAACCCCCATTTTAGTTGAATGGATTTGACTAAAAACTGTCCGTACCGCAGAATGACCAAAAAACTGTTGACCCCAGATTAAAAAATGCTGGGAAAAGGAGTCTTTTAATAAACATTTTAGTTTAACTGGACATTGACATTTCCTGTCCCGTACCACAGTATGACCCTTTAAAACCCGTCTGACCTACAGATTAAAAAAATGTGGGGAAAAAGGGGTCTTTGAACCATATTTTGTTGAACTGGACTTTGATATACCCGTCCTGTACCCCAGTATGACCATTTAAAAAACCCCGCTGACCTACAGATTAAAAGTGCTGGAAAAGAAGTCTTTGAACCCCATTTTTGTTGAAATGGACATTGATATACCTTTCCCGTACCAATTATGACCATTAAAACCCGTTAGTCCAAAATAAAAGTGCCTGAAAAGGGTTTTTTGAACCCCATTTTAGTTGACTGGAATTGACTATACCTGTTTCCCGTACCACGTAGCCATTGAACCTTTTGACCCACAGATTAAAAAAATGCCCGGGAAAAAGGAGTCTTTAAACCCACCTTTTTATTTTGAAACTGGACATTGAAAAACCCTGCCCTGGCCGCAGATGCCCCAAAAAACCCTGTTGCCACGATTAAAAATTGCCAAAAAAAGGGTCTTTTCAACCACCATTTTATTTTAAAACTGGAAAAATTGACTATACTGTCCTGAAAAGCAGAATGCCCTTTTTAAAACCTGCCCTGACCCACAGTTTAAACCCCTTTAAACCCCCAATAGATGTATCCAAAACCGCCCGGGTTGGGTTTTGGGGGTTGAAAAAAACCTGGACGTTATGGTTTCGCCCGGGAGGTTTCGCGAAAAAACTCTAAAGAAAGAGTTGGGGCGACGGCGCGGGGTGTCAGCTGATATTACAGCTGAAAATTCCCGAAAGCTTTGGGCCCCCGACCCGGATCGCCCCGGGGGGGGGGGGCTTTTTAAGCCCTTAATTATGGGGAACGATCGGGTCGCCAAAACAAAAGGGGAAAACGAAAGGAAAACCAAAACCATTTTATTTTGAACGGGGAAAATTTGGACTATCCCTGTTCTGTACCACAGTAGGGACCTTTAAAACCCCTTGTCTGACCCACAGATTAAAAAGTGTAGGGAAAAGGAGTTTTAAAAACCACCATTTTATTTGAACTGGCCCTTTGACTATATCTGCCTGTACCGCAGAAGGGGCCCCTTTAAAACCCTTTGTCGGGACCCACAGATTAAAAAGTGCGGGGGAAAAGGAGTTTTTAAAATTTCTTTCATTTTATTTTGAACTGGACATTTGACTATACCGGGCCCTTTGTACACGTATGCCCTTTAAAAACCTTTTCGATACAGTTTAAAAAAAGTGCGGGGAAAAAAAAAAAGGTCTTTGAACCACCATTTTAGTTGAATGGACATTGATTATACCTGTCTGTACCCAGTATGCCCCTTTAAAACCTGTCGCCCTCCAGTTTAAAAAAAAGGGGCCGGAAAAAGGAGTTTTTGGGAACCCCATTTTAGTTGAATGGACATTGACTATCCCCTGTTCTGTACCACAGTATGCCCCTTTTAAAAACCTTTGACCCCCAAAAGATTAAAAAGTCCCGGAAAAAGGGGAGTTTTTTTAAACCCACCATTTTAGTTGAACTGGGACATTGCTATACTGCCCTTTTCCCGCAAAAAAATGCCCATTAAACCTGTCTGACCCACGGGTTTAAAAAAGTCCCGGAAAAATGGGGAGTCATTAAAACCACCCATTTTGGGTTAAACGGGACATTGACTATATTTTTCCTGAAATTGCAAAATGACCATTAAACTTTTGGGCCCCCACAGAAAAAAAAAGTGAAAGGGAAAAAAGGGAGTCTTTAAAACCCCCTTTTAGTTGAACGGGGAACATAGATTTATCCCTTTGGTCGGGGCCCAACACTTGGCCCCAAACCTGAATGACCCCAAAATTAAAAAAGGCCAGAAAAGAAGTCTTTCAACCCACCATTTTAGTTTCATGGCCCTTTCCCAATATACCTTTTCCCTTTTCCAAACCAGTATAAACCTTTAAAACCCTGTCTGACCCTTCCAAAATAAAAAGGCCTAAAAAAGGAGTCTTTGAACCACCATTTTAGTTGAACTGGACATTGCTTTTACCTGCCCTGTACCCAGTATGACCATTGAACCTTTCGGGAACCACAGATTAAAAAGTCCCGGGAAAAAGGAGTCTTTAAACCCCAACCATTTTATTTTGAACTGGACATTGAATACCCCTGCCCTGGAAAGCACATGACCCCCCAAAACCTTTGCAGGCCCCCAATTTTAAAAAAAGTCCCGGAAAAAAGGGAAAGTTTTAAAAACCAAACCATTTTAGTTGAACTGGCCCATTGCTATATCTGCCCTGTACCCAGAATGACATTAAACCTTTTCTGCCCCAAAGTTTTAAACCCCTTAAGGGCCCTTTAGATGTTTCCATAGGGTCCAGGTCTTTTGGGGGTTAACGCCCCTGGACGTATGGTTTACGCCCTGGGATCGGCAAACTTTTAAGTAGAGTTCGGCGCCCGGCGGGGGGTGTCAGTTTGTTATTAAAACCCTGCCCACCCCGCAGCTTGGCCCCCGACCCCGGATCGCTCCGGGGGGGGGGGGGGGTTTTTAACCCCTTTAAATTATCCCCGACGATCGGGTCCAAAAAATTAAATAAGGGAGACGCGGGAAACCACCTTTTAGTTAAAACGGGGACTTGACTTTACCTGTTCTGAAACCACATTTATGAAAATTAAAACCTGTTGACCCACAGTTTTTAAAAATTTGTGGGGGAAAAGGAGTTTTTAAAAACCCCATTTTAGTTGAACTGGACATTGACTAATCTGCCGGGTACCGGCAAAATTTGACCTTTAAACCTGTTGCCCCACAGTTTAAAAAAAGTGGGGGAAAAGGAGTCTTTGAATCATCATTTTAGTTAAAACTGGACTTTGGGGCCTATACTGTCCTGTACCCATTTATGACCTTTTAAACCTGTTGTTTTACAGTTTAAAAAAAGTGCTGGGAAAAGGAGCCCTTTGGGAAACCATCTTTTTAGTTAAAAGGGGAAAATTTGGGACATCCCTGTCCTTTTCCACAGTATGACCTTTAAAACCCTGTCGGGACCTACAGATTAAAAAGTGCGGGAAAAAAAAGAAGTCTTTAAACCCCCACCTTTTTATTTTAAAACTGGACATTGACTTTCCCCTGTCTGTAAAAACAGTAGGCCATTAAACCTGTCTGACCTCCAGATTAAAAAAAGTCCCCGGAAAAAAAAAAGGAGTTTTTTAAACCCCCAAATTTTAGTTGAAACTGGCCATTGACTTTTACCTTTTTTTCCCCGTAGGGACCTTTTAAAACCGGGTTGCCCCAAACAGATTAAAAAGTCCCGGGGGGAAAAGGGGTTTTTAAAAACCCCCAAATTTTAGTTGAACTGGACTTTGGGATTTATATCTGTCCTGTACCGCCAAAATTTGACCTTTTAAAACCCTGTCTAAAACCCCCCGGGTTTAAAAAGTGCCGGAAATAGGGGGTTCTTTAAAACCACCATTTTATTTAAACCTGGACATTGACTATATTTTTCCCTTTGTTTTGCGAAGGGAACCATTAAACCTTTTGACCAAGTTTAAAAAGTGCAAGAAAAAGGAGTCTTTGAACCACCATTTATTTAAAAGGGGACAAAAGACTATCCCTGCCCGGGGCCCACAGCATGACCCCCCAAACCCTGCATGACCCCAGATTAAAAAGTGCAAGAAAAAGGAGTCTTTCAACCACCTTTTTTATTTTTCATGGAAATTACTATACCGTCCTGGCCCAGCATAAACCCCAAAAACCGTCTGACCCACGTTTAAAAAAGTGCCGGAAAATGGGAGTTTTTAAATCCCCATTTTAGTTAAAAGGACTTTGACTATGCCTGTCCGGGGGACCACAGTATGACATTAAACCTGTCTGACTACAGTTTAAAAAAGTGCTGGGAAAAGGAGAAATTTGAACCATCATTTTAGGTAAAACTGGAATTGCTTACCTGTTGTGAGAGGTGACCGCTGGTGTGCATGATCCTCCCACTAGGGGGTCTAGGGCCCGGAGACCTTCTGTAGATGCGCCACCGGGAACTGGGCCGGGGGGGAAAAGCACTATTTTGTCGGTTATATATGAACGTACAGTAGGGGGCTAGAATTTTGCAGGAGCTGGGCATGGGGGGGTTTTTCCCGGGACAGCTAAGTGTGGGTGGGGGCTGTCCCTGCTTTCCCCAAGGCCCCTGGGTTAGCCCAGATATTGGAATCTCGGGAGGCCTATAAAACCCTAGACTCCAGGTGATCAGGGGGGCGTGGCTTTCCTGCAGGGTGAAGCAGCGAGCGGAAAGAGAGAGTCTAACCCCCAGAGGTACAGGAGTGGGGACACAGGGGGGGACGGTATGTTTGAGGGGTTTGGGCGATAGGAAGACTGGGGACAAGAGGGCCCGAAAATAATTAGTGGCCAGAGGGCCTAGATGTTTTTTTAGTTTTTGTGTTTATGTTTCTATCGTTTATCCTGAGCCAAAATAAAAACTGGTTGAGGGACTTTTAAACGGAAGCCTGGTTTTCTGGTGCCATCCGTTTCTACGAAAGAGGGGCGATTCCGCGAGTGAAAATCCCCAGAGCCGGCCCAAAGAGGCGGCGAGGGCAGGGGAGCATTACATATTGGAGGATCCCGGGGGGTAAGGTACGAACTTGGCAAGTTTGGGCACAGGGCAAAAATGGTGGGCAAAAGCGGGGTGCCTGAAGGGGCAGGGACTGGGCAAAATTTTTTGGCTATACTGATGGTTTTGTAAGTGCAAAGTGAAGTCTTGCTGCAACAAGTTAAAAGGGCCAGAGGCCGAATCTGAAGCGTTTTAAAAGGGAATGTGTACAAAGGGGTTTTGCAAAGACCGTTTAAAAAGGACTGCTGCTGTTTACACAGGATGCTGGTTATAGCCCAGGGAGCAAAGCATTTTTTAGAAAAAGAGAGACACACCCATAGAGATGGTTCTGTGTAAATGGGGCCCCCATGGAGGATTTGTTTGTCAGCTGATGAAAGAAACAAAAAAAATGGCGTGATCCCAAAAATTGTGGAGGAAAAAAGACGTCCAGGCACAATTTGGGCACAGCAGAGGAATTAAAAAAAAATTATCAACCAGAGCAGCAGTTGGAAGGGCAAACTCCCCAAAAACCAAACCCACTATGGTTCCAGGGTACAGAGTCCAAGCTGGGAAAAAAATCTGCCAAGGATACCCAGCCGAATGCTGCAACGGGGGTAAGGTGGAAATGTGTGGGGGGGTGTCCTATTGCCAAGGGCCGGGTTTCCAACCCCAGCAAACCAAATCGCCCAGGCATGGATACAGTGTGATTGGGGGGAAAAAAACACCTAAATGGAACAAGCCGCTGATTTCCAGCAGGGGGCAGTGCTGGAGGTGCCACAGAAGGGATGTGATCCTGGTGTTTTTGTCAGGAGGTAGAGGAGGGGCAGCCAAGAACAGGGGAGTTGCTGGTAGGAGGGTCACACTTTGGTTGATTGGATGCAGCCAAAGGGTTCCAGGTACACCAGCATTATACCTTTGTAAAGCCCCGACCAGAGAAGGGTAAGCTATTGCCCGCTTTTGACATTTGTTGTGGGACTGCAAATCATGTACTGAGGTTGTGAAGACCTTCAAGTTGAGTTTATCCTGGGCAGAGATTTCCCCCTATTTCTGGCAGTGTGGGGAAAAGGGGGGGGTGCCAGGAAAAGAAAGTGACTTTTCCCTGGGAAGGGCCCCCCCTGTGGGTGTGCAGGGCCGTCCCCTGAGGGGGAAAGAGTACAGTTGCCCCCTCTGAAGGTTCTGATTAGTGGGGGGTGGGCCCCAAAGGGCCTAAAATTCTAAACTTGCCCCCAGAGATGTTACCGGGCCCCAAGAGAAGAGCCCAGAAGGCGTGAGACGTGGAATTTGGATTTGGGAAAAATTGAGAACTCTTTGTTCAGGAGTAGCATTTTTTGCCATTAAAATGTACTAAGAGATTAAAATATACCTGTAGCCAAAGCCGTGTCACACAGCCTGACAGGGGGAGGTTAGCGGTAGGACCAATTACCCAGTTACTGCGGCCCTGTGTGAACAGGCGCTAGAGGTGGTGCAGCTATGCGTAATGGAGAGCAGGCAGATTCCCCCCTAGGGTCATGGGGAGAGCAGCCCCAGTACCGGGTGATGTGTGCCCTGTGGGGTGACAATTGGGAAATGTGCAGGCTCGGGTTTTTGCCAATGCGGTTGCCCTGCAATAAGGTTTCTTTCCTCCTTTTTAAAAAAAAACGTAATGAGTGTGCGTGCACTGAAAGCTGTGTGGAAAGTCTGGAGCCAGTGGTGAGTGTGTCTCCCATGACCCAGTGCACTGTGTGTCCCTGATGGAAAGCCTGCAAGTTGGGGAAATGGTCCCCAGTGTTGAAAAACCCAAAACCGTTCTGCCCCAGTGGAAAAAGTGGCAGTGTATTGTGGAAGAAGAGCCCAAAAACCCGGGGGAAAGAGGGCCGTGCTTTCAGAGTGTGAGGAGACTAGCTTAAAGAGGGTATGTCCAAACCCTAGAGGGGGAAACCGTATGAATGGGCCCCAGATATTGAAGTCGTTTTTAAAGATAAGTGTGCAGGGCAGATTGTTTTCAGCCCTAAGCAGTGTATCTGTGATGGAGATCCCGATGGTGACACCTAGAGGTGAAAAAAAGGGCCTGTGTGATTTTTTGTCCCCCGGTTTCACATGTTCCGTGTTGCTATTTTTCCAGTTTTTCACTAGTGGTAAAAGACAGAGAATGGAAAGAGGGAACTTCTGACACCCCCTGAGGTGCCCCAAAGAACACGCCAGGTTGGGTTTTTGAGTTGGAGAACATTGGGGTTAACCGGGTGCTAGTGACTCCAGTGCAGGATATGACCGTGATAGGAGCAAGATATAGGAGTGACCAGATAGAAATGAGAGTTCTCCCCTTTGGGATGGGTGTAGGGGATGTGATGGAAAAAATTCCACCATTTCTGCCAAAGGGTTTTGTAAAAGGAGTAGGTGAAAGCTGTGAAGGGGCTGTGTTTGATATGGGTGGTTCCTGGTTTGCAGGCAGACATGGCTGGGGGCCCCTGTAGTGCAAATATCCTCCTCAAATGGTCACCCAAATAAATACCTGTGGCAGGGGGTTGAAGCTGGTGAGGCCCGTGACCCCGTGCAGGCAAGGATATTGCAGGAAAAAAAAGAAAAAAGCCATGGAGGGACGGCAGTCCTCAGTATTAAAAATACCTGGTAAGGGGCTGGGAATCCACAGGGCTTCCCCTTTATGTTTCGATGGCTTCAAAAATGATGTTATTATTGACCCACAGGGGAAGGTGGCACAGGGTACCTTCTCTCACGTCGTCTACTGCCCGGAGGGTATCATCCCGAGGTGGTCAGTGGGGAGACCAGATTTTCTTGATAGGAACCAAGTGCAGCAAGTGCCCCGAGGCAGAGTAGGGTCCATGAAAATTTAAGCTGATTGACTTGAAAAGGGCAGGGAAAGGTCAGTGAGGGACCAGAGGCCTGGTGTGAAGAGAAGTTTGGGTTCATTATAAACCTGCGACCCAAAAGGGGAGCAGGTTTTGACTGGGTGGCCCCATGGGCCTGGGGATAGAGACCCTGAGAAGTGGGCTGTTCTTTCAGCTTTGATAACATAGTTGGTTACTGAGAAAACCAGGGGCCCCTTTCTTATGCGAGACCAAAAATGTGGAAACATGCCCCGGGGGGGATATCAAAAAGTTGGTGTGTTTTTAAGCAGCCTACAAAATCTGATAGCGTGGTAGTGATTGTCAATAGTAAAACCAGTGAATGTCGCTGCGGGTGGGGTGTAAATCCTGGTTCAGAGGTGCATGGTGGTGACCTGTAAAAAGTGGCTAGACCAGTTGTTTCCCGTTATAGGGTGAATGCATGGGGTAAGCCTACAGTTATGTATGAGACCAATGTTGCTCTGCCCCTAAGGATGTAGGGAAGGTTTTTTCCCCAAAATAGGAGTTTGACCCCGGAGGGGGCCCCGTGAATATGAGAAGCCCTACGGGCTTTATAGAGGGGAGGGATATGGACAAGGTGCCGTGGTAGTACATGATCCTGCCACTAGAGGGTCTATGGGGGGGAGACCTTTGTAGATGGCCCCCCGAGGAACTGGGTCGGTGGGGAAAAGCACCTATTTGTGTCAGTGTTATATACTGACACGTACAGTAGCGGTAGAATAGCTGCAAGGCAGCTAGCATTGGGGGTTTTTCCGGGGACAGCTATAGTGTGGGTGGGGGCTGTCCCGCATTTCCCGGTCCCCGGGTTTCCAGCCCAGATATTGGACATCTGGGGGCCTAAAAAGCCTAGTACTCAGGTGTTAGGGGGTGTGGTGTTACCTGCGGGGGTGAAGCAGCCAGAGCGGAGGAGAGCTTAACCCCAGAGGATAAGGGAAGCTGAGGAACGGGTGGGACGGTATGTTTGGGGGTGTGCGTAGGCACAACCCCGGGACAGAGGGGACCCCCGAAATAATTTGTGGCCCCGACGGCCTAGATGTTTATTTTGTTTTTTATGTTTATTTTTCTATACGTTTATCCTGGCCTAAATAAAATGGTTGGGCCAGTTAAAAAGGAAGCCCGGTGTTTTGAGTGCCATACCCTTTCTACGAAAAGAGGCGTCCGCGAGTGAAATCCAGAGCCCGGGCCAGATGGCGGCCGACGGCAGGTGGCCCCTTACATGTCCCGTACCACAGTAGCCATTAAACCTGTCTGCCTCCCGATTAAAAAGTGCCCCAAAAATGAGTCTTTGAACCCCCATTTTAGTTGGAAAAGGACATTGCTATACCCTTTTTGTACCACAGTATGACCATTAAATCTGTCTGACCCACAGATTAAAAAGTGCTGGGAAAAAAGGGGCTTTTTAACCACCATTTTTGTTGAAAAGGACATTTTTACTATACCCGTTCTGTCCATATGACCCTTAAAGTCTGACCAAGATTAAAAAGTGAGGGAAAAAGGAGTCTTTGAACCACCATTTTAGTTGAATGGACATTGACTTATCTTCCTGTACCGCAGAATGACCCTTAAACCTGTCTGACCCCCCAGATTAAAAAAATGCCGAAATAGGAGTCTTTTTAACCCCCATTTTAGTTGAAATGGACATGTTATATCTGTCCTGTACCACATATGACCTTAAAAACTGTCTGACCTCCAGATTAAAAAGGCCTCAAAAATGAGTTTTAAACCACCCTTTTAGTTGAACTGGACATTGACTTTGCCCCGTCTGGACCACAGTATGACCATCAAACCTGCATGACCCAAGATTTAAAAAGTGCCGGAAATGGGTCTTTGAACCACCATTTTAGTTGGACTGGAATTGATATTCCCCGTCCTGTACCCCCAGCATGACCCCCCCCTCGGTTTTACCCACGATCACAAAATGGCATATGCATTTTGTACAGTGACTGTCATTTAGTTTTTTTTGGTAACTGACATTTGTTTACAGAATTTTTTAGGGGAAGTTTTTTTACAGTTTTACATTATTATCATTTTGCTTTTTTTTCAAGTGTTGATCATACAAACATACACCCCTCCTGCAGTTTTTAAAAGGTATTTTTTAAATACATTGTAGATGTGTTAATTCGTCCACACACCCCACTATAAGTAATAAAAATGTCTATTCAATCCCCAAAAACCTAATTCTTAGTTGAGAAGGACCTTTCGCCCTCCGGGCTTTCTGGGCCAGTGATTCTGCCAAACAATTCAATGGTTTCATTTTTCCCCCAAATCCCTTCTTCAGGATTAGGGACAGACTCCCGGTGATCAAAATGATGCGACCCCATAGTGACCTCCAGCCCCAGAAAATTTTAAGCTCTCAAATTGTGCAATTTGTGTCAGCCCTAGAGCCCTTTTTGAACACTACTTAACCTCTCAGAAATCACAATTTTTCAAAATATGATTTTTTTGCGAAATTTGAAGCTCTCCTGAGTGCCCTATATGGTGAGAGCCTGTGCTGCACGTCAGCCATCTGTTAACACGGAGGTCCAGCTACCGCGGCCAGACTTACAGTGGGTGCCGTCGTGAGAGCCCACCAGGTTAGCGTCTGTCATCTATTATCACGGAGGTCCAGCTGCCTGGGCCAGGGACTGTACAGTGGGTGCCGAGGGTGAGAGCCCAGGCTATAGCGTTCTGTATCTATTAACAGCAGGTCAGCTGCCGGAGGGCCTCAGGGAGTTACAGTGGTCGCGGTTGTTGAGGAGCCCAGGCTGGCGTCTCCTCCGTCTCTATTTATACGGTTTATAAAATGCCCCTTCATTGGACGCAGCACGAAAACCAGTCGTGCTGAAAGCCTGGTGCGGAAGAAGTGTGAGGTAAGACCTCCCGCCTTCCTCAGTACACTACGTCAAGACCTGGTAGCGCTTGCCCCTCTGTTTGAGTGCGAGACCAATTGAAGCCTTCACTTGGACATTACTGGTGGTAACGCTCCTGTTCCCACCCTCCTTTTTCTTGGCATTCTCTTTCTCATTTAACTCAACGTGCTGCTGGAGGGAAAAAATTGTCTCTATGTTCTTGTTCTCTGTCATGCTACATACTTCCATGTCTCTGAATAACCTACTCTGCGTCAAGTCTTTCCTGTACCTCCCTTGTACAATTCAGAGGAATTTTTACCAGCTATTTTGTAACATGCATGATTTTTAGTAGTTTAATTCTAGGAAACACATTTTTAAATAGGATGGATCCACCATATCTTTGTTTCTCTTTTTTAATTGTACATAAATGTGTTGTCTCAATACAGGATTTGCTCGGCTATGTTAAAGATCTTGGCAAAAACAAGTCATTTTGCAATATGTGGTCCATTAAAAAGTGTCCTCCTATTCCTGTTTCTTGACGCACAATCACCCGTTGAGCCACTCTTGACAAATGATAAACGAACAAATAGTCTGTTTTAGAAACAACCATTTTTTTTATAATAGGACCTGTAGCCTATTAGCTGCATGTCACAGCAAAATGCCCCCAAAAAATTTCAAAACATGACCCTGAAGACATTTGCCAATTGCTGAAGAACCAAATGTCTCGTTCACAACCAAATTTTTTTATAATAGGACCTGGTAGTATTGCCGCATTTCAAAGCAGCCATGAACCAAAAAAATTATAAATGACTTCTCAGCCACTATTAAAAACTTTGTGTGGGAAAGCACTTAGATGCCACATTTCTGTTCCAAAAGGACCATATTATAGCTGTATCTCACAGCAACTGACCTCAAAACCATTGACAATTGCGAAAAACTTTCTAAGAAAAGTGGAGTAAATGGAAATACGGTATTTTGTCAAGAAACCTTGCTGTCTTTTACAGGTCTCCTCACAGCAAAACAGCAAAATGAACTGGTTGGGAAACTGAGAATAAAAATTGCAATAAGAAATGATCCATTTTAAAAAAAGTTTTCAAAGAGTACCATTTCTGTTTTGTAGAGGAATGTGAAGTAGACCGCGCAACTAATCGGGTGGAATCTCGCAATTGGGCCACATATCATCAGGAGATCCATGGCCTGATTCTTCTTGATTGTGGAATGTCAATCGATCCACATTATCTGTGGAAAACCGGATGTGATGTTGTTCGTCTGTAATGAACTCCTCCAGCTGTGCTCTGGAAGGTCCCGCTCAGGATCTGATGCTGGGCTGATGGGCAGGACAACACCTCCTCTTCTTAGACGTGGCGGAGCCTCGTGCTCGGGCCATTCAGTCCATTTTGGATACTCCCAGAAGTCTATTGGGTTCCGGAACACATACTAAAAAAAAACATCGGGTGTTGAGAAGCAGATAGTCGTGCACCATGAACTTAAGCTCGGTCTCTGGTGTTGGATGTTGTGCCCTGCATTGCATGTTGCGTTGGTGAGGTGGTAGTAAATTAAAGATTGCCATGAGAGGTCACCCATTAGGCTTTCTACCACCTTGACAGCTGTGCTGCTGCTGCCGGGCATTCACGGCTGCTTGGCACTCTACGGCTGTCACGTCGCCTGATGAGTTCCACCGTGACATAGTAAGAATGTGAAGCAACGAAATCAGACGTCTACAGTTGGTCATCAGCAAGGATCTCATTCTCCGGCATTTACTCTCTCATTTGAGTGGGTGGAAGGAAAGTTCGCTGAGTCTTTTTGATTTCGGTTCGGGGTTCCCAGGATGGTGGCCACCCGAAAGTAGAGTCCACCCCCCCACACTGTAGTTAGTAGTATACCGGGGGGGGCGAGGGGGCGAGAGGGGGGGGGGGAATCAGGTTGGTCGGAGGCCACCCATAACCAACCTGTCAGTTTGTAATAGTAGTGAGGTAAACCATACCAACCCCCACACCATGTCTTGTAGTTGTTTAGGGTTGTCATTTTGAGGCCTTAATGTTGAGGGATATTCGGGGATCATGTTGGAGGAAATAAATGGGAGCAATCCATCCAAGCACTCATGTAAAAGAGATGGAGCCCCTTCTGCCTTTGATTTTATCCCCAAGCCGCTTGCGGGCGAGGGTGAGGACGGGCACACTAAGGGCAAACTGGCAACACTTGGCTTAGGGGGGGGGCACTTGGGCACTTAGCAAACTGATATTAGCTTATTCTTCCTCAGACCCGAAAATTAGCGGCCCAGCCGACTCGAGGATCCAACCTAGTTCCATCGGCTAGGGAAGTCCGGGGGGCTCGTATACACGCCCGGGCGGTAAATCTTGATCACTGCGGGGGGGTTAGTTGTTTCGGGTTTCGGGTTTGGAGGTACTTGGACAATACTCTCAACTCCGCCGCGTCTCCTCCAGCACAGCTTCAACACAGATGACTTGCCTTGAGATGATTTTGACACCTGGAGATCTTGATTTTGCTGCGCCACCGCCTGATTGACACTGAGCCTGGAACCCCGAACCGACGGATAATTGATAAAGATTACGATTTTATTTTATAATGGAGGAGGAAACTTGTACCGGGATTAATAAAAATTGTGTAGAAAGACAGAAATCTGTTCGGGCCTTGTCGATTCGAAGCGTGAGAGGAAAGGACAGAGCCGGAGGCCCGGAGGCCTTGAGAATGGACGAAAGGACATCTCTCTTGGCGTCCAGGGTGAAAAGGAGGAAGCGAGAAAAAGGTGTAAACTGGGGAGCGGAGAAAGGCCACCGCTAGTCTGTGCCGTTTCCTAACTCCTAAGTTTGCTGCGGGGGGGGGCGACCTGATGTCTTGGTTCATCTTTCAGTTGTGTCAACGATCGATCGTTTTCCAGCGGACCTGATGTTTTTCAGACAAGTTTGGTGTGTCCAACGATCGTTCTGAACTAAGATCCCCACAGATGACTCATGCTGACTAAGAGCATTTGTCCCCGCACGGTCACCTACTGACCTTTTTGGTTAGTGGACTTCTTTTCAAACTGGCAAGGGATTGGTGCAGAGCTCTTTCACCTGCCCCTCCACTCTCGAAAAGATCTCAACTCACCGATGGGAGGTCTGCTCGCTGCCGGTCAGGGCCATCCACATATGTCAATTCTCTTTACTGAAGTGATTCGGCCCATTGCGCTTAGCTGGTGTGCGCTTTGCTTGCCACAATCGCTGAAGCAGTCGCCGCATGTGCGAGGTTTGGAAATGGGAATCATTGGGATAAATTGTTGGGGGATGTTGATGTGGGAAATACAGCATGTTTGCCACGCGTGTCAACAATGCTTGGAGTACGGTTGATGACGGGGAGGGTGACGGAGAGGTCGAGCGGGACACGGTGAAATGCAGCACTGGCGGGGGAAGAAAAGCAGGTGTGTTTATGTGTTGGTCACGGGCACCCTACATCCGGGCGCGAACGGCGGGAAGTGCTATAGAACCTCAGACCATCGATTTCGCTTCCTCAGCGGATCGGCGGATTGCCTAAAAGATCCGCTTGGGGTCGTAAGAAGTAGCGGAAACTCAGACAATCGAGTCCTTCCTCAGCAGGCTGACAAGTCCAGACTCGGGTAGCTCTTTAGAGAAATTTCTGGGATGACGGGATGTTCATGGACATGTGCCAGGCATGGGATGTGCTTCCAGCCCTACCGATTATTAGGGGCCGGCAGAAGATTATCGCCCCCGCCCGTTATCGCACACACATCCTTGCCTGGATACAAGGGTTCTTGTCACCCAGCCAGTGCTCGGGGTTATCGTTTGAGGGTGAGCCGTCCACAGATCCACTCCTGCCTGACTCGTGGATTGTTTCGTGGACGGTCTTCTCTAAGACGATTTTAATTTCAACACGGCCCTGCTAGGTTCTTCTCTTGGGGCACGTGATTGCCCTACACGAGGGACCTTGGGGGGGGGGAGGGGGAAAGAGCCCCTGCACCCATCCCTGCGGTTTTTTTGAAGGGCGTGTGACTGCGCCGAAGGCCTGAGAGCAACCTCACCTCCAGAGTCATCCACCCAGCTCACCCAGTATTTGAGCTTGTCACAGAGAAATAGCGGCGCTTGTTGGCCCATTGCTTACTCTGTCCATGTGTCCGGTGCTTGGTGTGATGAAACCTTTTTGCCAAGGCCCACAGATGCAGGGACAACGGCGCTTGAATTTTAGGATGTCACGTGGGGATGGCCAGGGCAAGGCGTCCCTCTTTTCTAGCCAAAGAGAAAGAAAAGAAGAAATGCGCCTGCTCGGCATATCGGTATTGGGGTTTCCTTCAGGCCGAGGTCAGGGGGTGGAGGAGGAGGGGCCATATCATGTCGTCTGTGGCGGAAACCTTCTGTGTCCACCAGACGGAAAAGATAAAAATAAGGCAACATTTCAAGGACCAAAACTGGCGATTGCCGGACATTCAGGATTTTGCTTGGCTTGGGGATCCATTTTTTGGGTTAAGTTTTTTTTTTGTGGGGGGGGTTTGGTTGTTGGTCTTGGTTTTAAAGTGGTTTCGTCGTTTTCTTCTGTCCCAAACCTGGAAGACAGGAAGGCTGCTGCGCCTGCTGTTCTGTACGCGTGCAGGTCCCGTCCACAAATAGCGGGGAAGGAGAAAGGGGGTATCTAGGTTAGGTGGGTTTCTAGGATCTAGGGGGTTAGGAGGGGTTAGGTTTGGATGGGATTTCTGGTACTGTGATTTGTGTTGCTGCGTGTGGTGTGTTTCAGTCGGGCGACGGTGTGGAGGCTGAATTTGGTGAAGCGGAGGCTGATCCTCATGATCATGACTTGAGAGACATGGGGGCACAAGAGCTGAGGAATGCTTGGTAGGTCGCGGGGTTGGCGGACAGAGAAGGAGCGGGACAGAGGGTTGTGTTGTTCTTGTGGTTTGTTGGCTTGTGCCAGTGGTTGGGAAATGCCTGGGGCGTCGGTCTGGCCTTTTTTTTCCTTTTTTGGCCAAGGTGTTTTTTGCCTCCATTTTCAACTCATGATTCGCTCTTCTGCCTGCATGTCGACCTAGACATTGTTGGTGGTGGTTCTACCTAAGAATTCTTGACTTCTACGTATGCGTTTATGGAAAAAAAGAAAGGCCGGCGGGGCATATGACATAGTGGCGGTGAATCTGAGGCTTTGCACTCACAAGAAAAGGCCCAGGCTTGGAGGTCCGGTCCTGCTGGTCCTTTTTGACGCCGCGATATGTGAGGAGCGGGGGGTTTCCGCTCTCCCTTTTTGAGGGGGACCTTTGTTACTGACACTACCCCCATCGTCTCCTCCTCGTCCAGTGATAAGAGTGATTTATAAAGCGCTCGCCAAATGCAAAAAATTCTGCTGATGAAAAGACAAGTTTGGATCCGCAATGGCGTCGTCATCGCATCATCAACACAGGGTGACTTGGTGTCCATGACATTCTGCATTCCTGGAGCTGCGGGCTACAAGCTAACAGAGGGGACTGCAGGCGTGTTGCCGACCCGCCCGCCAGGGGACCCAGGAATTTTTTTGCCGATTGACCCGGCCAATCCCTAACGGCTCAGCGGCTTTCCCTTCTCCTCCTCTGATGGCTTCAAGTAAATAAATGGGCGTCAGAGACAGACAAATCATCCTCTTTGGCCTCTTGATCTTTTAACATGCTTTCTGACCCCCAACGCATCATTCCCATTTTGTCATCAAAGAGGTCTTCTTCATGAAAATGGATTGTCCACAGGTGGTGGGGTACAGAGGTTGACATTTGGGCGGCCCTTCGCTTCATTTTGGGCTAGGGGGGGATTGTGGATGATTGTGATGACCATTTGTGGCCGTGACTATGGAGGACGAGCGATGGGTAATAAGACTGCTGGATGCAGGTTGCATTAACCACTGAAGAACAGCATGGCGACGCTCGTTCCGTTACTGAGATTCACAGGGCCTCCTGACCAGCGATGACAGGCCCTGACGGTCCTGCAACCGACAATCCACGCTTCTTGCGTTGTTGTCACCAGCACTCTCCCCCTGCAAGGAGCAACTTCTCTCGTGCCCGCTACCTCCATTGTCTACCCCCCTTTTCCTCCATTGTCCTACCCCCCTCCCCCCTCTTTGCTCGGCTTACACCTGCATTTCGCTCCATGTTTTCAGAAAGATAAATTTGAGAGGGTTTTTGGTAGAGTTTTGGAAAGTCTCCTTATTAAAAGGTCGGCAAATCACAGTTATTCTAAAATCCTCAAATCAAAACAAAATTGCTGTATTTAATTTTAAGTTCAAGGTTGCCTCTATCAAAAGCTTGTGCTAGGACTGGGCCACAAAGTGAGTGAAAAAAAACACGTATCTCTGAAATGTTATACGGATAATATCGGTAAAAATTTTTTGCAACCTAAAAAATACATCTGTGGGTGACGAACCAAAATTGCTTGTAATGAAATTTAAAGTGCAAGGTTTGCCTCTATCAAACACTAGCTGTTGGATGACAAAGTGAAAAAAAAAAACAGAAAATGAAAAAAAAAAATAACACGTATCTGAAAAAGTTATACGGATAATAAAACAGTTATTTTTTTTGCCACCTAAAAAAAAATTCACCTGCGGTTCGTGGGGGTGGACGACAAATTGCTGTATTGAACTTTAAGTAGCAAACAAGGTTGCCTCTATCAACAAAGCTGGCCTGCCCAAAAGTGAAAAAAAAAAAAAATAAAAAACACCTATCTCTGAAATGGTATGTCGGATAATTAAACCGTGTATTTTTTGCACCTAAAAATACACTGGCCGGTGGTGATGAAAAAAGTGCCTGTATTGATATTTAAGTGCAAGGTGCTCTATCAACCAAAGCTGGGAGCTGGGCAAAAGTGTAAAAGTGAAAAAAACACCTATCTGACATGTATAGCGGTATAATAAAAGTGGAGTTTTGGCACCGCTAACAAAATAGACCTTGCAGTTGCTCGATAAAGATTTCTATCCTAATATAAGTTCAGGCTGGCCCAACATACTAAGTAATATTTCAAAATAAAACTGTTAATAAAAAGCCATTGCAATGCAATGGCTTAACTAAAACTATGTTCTCAGGCTGCACTATATCCACTTTCCTATTAAATAGCCTTGCTTTCTTGTCTGTGTTCGCCCCCCCCCCCTTCCCCCGTGACTTTACAGGGCTAGATGACTCCATTTTAAAATTCTCAGCCTAAGTACCTAAAATCTGGCAATCCTTAATCTACCTAAGTTCTAATGTTCACAGCTTGAAAAGGCTGTTCTCTGTGAACACAAAGACACAATTTTGCTGAGCTGTTTGGCTGAGCTGTTTGCTGAGGCTGTGTGCACAGAGGCAGAGCGCCACCTCCTATGCGACGCTGGACACACACTGAGGGAGGCAGGAAGGGAGTTCTATATAAAACGAGGTCATGTGATTTTCCAGCCAATTCGCAAAACCATACACAACCCAGGTCATGACGTCGCACACACAGCTCACCACTGCTCTATTCTACCTAAGCTGATTTGCTGGCCGCCCACAAAATGACAGGAATAGCGCTGAAAATAGCACATATTAATAGATTATGCATAGATTTTAACCTAAATTATCGCGTGATCTAAAAATTCGATCAACATAAAAACCGTGCCGATTTCAACTTTGTCGATAATAATCGCTCAACACTATTCACAATCTTTTGCTACTTTTAATATCTCTGTGGTAGCCAATGAAAAAAGTACTATGAAATCACATTCTCCAAATGTAAAGTATAATGATCACAAGCTGGCATTGAAGGAAACAGGATGATTTGCTATGGGCCGAAAAAATCCAAGCCAACACCTATTACTCATCTCCCACTCCTCATACGCAGCCTTCACTACACCTTCCCCTGACAGATATAGATATGTATACAGATAATATATCTCCCAGAAGTATTAAGCATGATTTATCCTTAACAGCTTGCTGAGTGAATTAAAGCCACAAGCAAGTCAAGCGGTCACTCACGCAGAGAAATGAATGATTTATCTACCTCTAGGGGGTGTGAACATAGAAGGGGAGCTGCGTTCTAGTCATTTTATATACATGCTGCTCAATTTTATTACCTACTTTTATTGTTCTAGTTTAAGGGCACTATAAACTGACCGTGAAGGCGCTCAAGAATCCTTTTATTTCTTTCTACTGTATGAAGTGCTGATGGCAGAATTTATATGGGAATGTTTGGCACAAAAAACTACCTGTTGATTTCTGAGTTAGTTCTAGAACATTAAAAAGTATATTTTTTTCTTATTTTCTATAGATTTTGGCTTTGTGAAAGGATTAGTTGTATTTCTGAAAATTTTCTTTTCGCATGAGTTATGAGCCCGATAAAAATCTGTAATAAATACACTTGCCAATTCTCCCGGATTGTGCAGGACAGTCTCCCAAATAGCAGGTATCTCTGCAGGAGATTCTTTGCACTAGACATGGCATCAGGGCAGTGTCAAGAGATGCTGTCTTGAAGCCACTGACTGCTATCAGAGCAATGGACCCCATTACACTGCTGGGAGGAGGGGTGGAGGTTAACAGGAGCCACAAATCCTCCCCACTTTCCCCAGCAGAGAAGTGTCTGAAGATTCAGGCTGCAGGCAGCTCTACAGCAGGCGTGGCAAGTACAGTTGTCAGGACTCGAAGGAGGACTGAGGGAGAGGCGTGGGAAAGGAGGGAGATGGATGGAGGCGGGGGGGTTTGAGTCGGGGCGCGGCTTTTGAGCGGTCGAGGGGAGTTTTGAGTAGTGGGATGTAGATGGGGTAGAGGGTTTTGAGTGTGGGAGAGGAAGAGGGTTTTGAGGGGGGATGAGTGTTGTGGGATAGAAGGCATGGTGGAGAGGGGTTTGAGTGGGGGAGCGAGGATAGAGTATAGGGTCAGAAAAGGTGGAGTGGAAAGGGAAAGGGATTTAGAATGGAAAGGCAGAGATGGGGAGGATGGGCACACAGTTATCTTATCTCAGAAAAGCCATGTGCCACTTGTGGAGGTGTTGTGTTACCCAGCATAGATGCAACAGGTGACACACAACTTTTCTAAGAAAGGAAAACTGTGTGACGTGTGGGGGGTGGGACATCACCCAACTTTCCTGCCCCATTCCCCACAGCTGTTCAATGATAAAGAAAAACTGGGTACCCACTTGTGGGGGATGGGGCATTACATAGCTTTCCTGGATGCTGAACAGGGTAATGTTTCTGCATATTTAAAGGACTCCCTTTTGGACTACTTCGGATTCGGTGGACTATGCTGGATTAGCTTTGGATCTATTTTTAAAAAAAAAAAGGTTAAAGAGGGCTGTTGTCAGGGAATGTTTATTTAAATAAAAAATGGTTTGTGTTTTGAGTCGGTGCTTTTTTTCCCAGGTAATTCCAGTGTTAGTAATTTAGGCATCTGACAGACACCTCTCAATTACTATCGTTCGGGCGTGGTGTCAGCAAGCAGTGTTTTTTTTTACCTCAAGGCTGACACTAACTCCCGTGTCACTATTACTCCAGTACCCAATGCACCTGGGAAGAGCCAGGTTACAATCAGTAGCAGACCCTCTAATGTGAAGGTGTGCTTCTGGGGCGGATGCAGGCTATTATTTTTAGAAAGGGAAAAGATTAGTATCCGTGGACCTTCCCATTCTGATAGTATCAGGCTACAGCTGCTGGTTTTACCTTGGCTGGTTATGAAAAATGGGAGGAACTCCACGTTGTTTTTGTTCTGAAAATTATTTATTTATTGAGAATCTAAACTTAGATATCCACTGTAATGATTACAGTAGTTGCCCATTTTTGCACCTCATAATCTCTCCATCTATAACCTCATAGCCCCCTTACCTTCACCTATCACTCCTCTCCACTTATCACCTCATTACCTCCCCACCTGTACCTATCATCTCATAACCTCCTCACCTATCACTCAATGTGGAGTTTGTACAGATGGGGCCACAGGTAGGGAAATGCTGAAAAAAATAGAATTCAAAGATGTTTGTGTGATAAATTTTGTAGGGACGAGTCGTGACCAGGAGAACTCATCATGGCGGTCTCCACATGATGCAGAAGAAAAAGGAAAGAGAACGACTCCAGTCATAGAAAATGTGCTCAGTGAGTCCCTAGATGGAATTGCACTGTAATTACTTAAACATCTGCAGAACCTGTGTACACTGGTATCTATGACTATATGGTCAGTGTATGGAGGTGATATACAGTCTGCAGAGTCTGTGTACACTGGTATCTACCACTATATGGTCACTGTATGGTGGTAATATACAGTCCTCAGTGCCTGTGTACACTGGTATCTACCACTATATGGTAACAGTATGGTGGAAATATTGGTAGCAGTGTAATGGTTTAGGTTCAGACACAGTTTGGCGTTATCTCAGTTCTCCTGGATGCTGAATATGCTACCCAACATCCAGGAAAGCTGGGTGATGCCAAACCCCTAAGTTAGCTTTCTTCAAGAGCTGTTACACAGTTTGGTGTAGCTGGCGTGACCTTTTGTGTGGCTTGGAATAAAGAGGGTGTTGTATATGAAAATTTTTGGGGAGGCCACTACTTGCGCCATAGCTTCAACTCTCCTTGATGGCCACTTTTAAAAGTTTGCAAGTATCTTAGTTGAACATGTATGTCCTATCAGTAGGGGAACAGTGATCAGCATCAACCAGGCACCTCTGCTTATGCCAGTCTTAAAGGATTGTTCGCACTAAATTTTATTTCAGGATGTCAGAGTACTGGAGTACTGATGCAAACATTTGGAAAAGCACATATCATTTTCTATATACTGCACAAATACTTGCTACTCTGTTTTGCTCCATCACATAAAATATTAATAAAATTAATTTACGGGATATGAATACATTTGCAACCCAGTGTATATCTGATCATGGTTACTAGCAGTGGGTGCTGGCACCTGCTGGGTATGGAGCAAACTCAGCTAATGAGCTCATTACATAATCCCTTTTCAACATCATGACATAACAATATTTCGGTAAGGGGTTTGGCAGAGGGGCTACATGTAGTTGCCTGTTTCTGCCACTAGGTGGTATATACCAGAATGGTATATGCAACATGCCACCAAGGATACGTAGCCTTGGTGGAATAGGAGCCGGCCATATGTATTGTCAGCCACACTAAGTGTTTGGCAAAGGTATATGGTTAGTTTGACTTTTCAGATGTTCTTGGATAGTACTGTGTGTATGGTGCTGGACATTAGGCCCAGATCACTGATAGAGAGGGTCTATTCTATATGTTCAGTTAGAGGCTAGATGGCCGAGGATTTTATTTATGTTTTACTACCGGTATGCTATGCCTGTACACCTGTTCTGCAATAAAACAGGCTGAAGCCATAATGAAGCCTTGTCTGTGTGCCATTCGCTTACCAAAGCGGTGACCCCATGCAGCTTCTATCTCCCCCCACCCCCTCTTCCTCCAACCAACGGACCTGTTACCACCCCACTGCGCAGTTCTTTCACCCAACCTCGAAAAAGGACACAGAGACAAGGGTTGGATGAAATGGCCACAGCGGCCGTTTTATTAACATAAATACAAATATACAAAACATAATCCAACTGTAGGTATGCACCCACATACCTCTGTCCCATCAAAACCCAAACGATACTCCAAAACTTTATCCGTAACCATGGGGCTGAGGTCCTTGGAGCTAACTTAGGTGTGGCGGAAAGCCCGATGTTCCGATCTCCTTTACCTTGCCCTCAGCCGTCAACCCCGACTCAAGGGCACCAAAAGCCACCTCAGGTGGCTACCACTCTTCACCAGCTCTCAAGGACACCGCCCTGCAGAGCCCCCGCCTTCGCCAGACCATTCCTCAAAGGGCCACCAAAAAAGGGGAGACCAGATTCTATCTGCCTCCCCCACCGATTTCCACAAACTCCAAGGAGAACGCACGGCCCCACTGTGACGAACAAGATCGCTTCTAACAAAACCACAATTGGATTCCCCAATAATTGCTGGAGGGAGGGCATGGGTGGGACGGGGCTTGTTGCGAGTGGCGTTTTTTTTGACATTTTAAAGCTCGTGGCATGGTAGCTCTCGGTGTGAAATACCGCCCCCACTTGGAGGGAGCCACACGCCGCGATGGTGGGCAGGGGGGGGCAGGTGTCATGCAGGGCTGTCCCTTTGAGGCTGGGACCTATGGCCGGCCCATTCTGGACGATACTGATGGTTGTCTGAAAGGAACTTGTGGTGCGCGTTTCACTTTTATGGTGGAGGATTCCGTGGGCATAATTGCCGTGGACTGGGCATTATTGGCATAGGTGAAATTGTTATAGACAAGTGGTGCGAGAATTGTTGCAAGAGTGGCACAAGTTTAAAGTTGCTGCAGTGACATTTAAAGGGCTGGAAGCCTGAATGTTAGCTCTGTTTTATCAAAGGTGCTTTTGAAACACAAGAGACACCCCCGATACAGATGTTGCCTGTGGGGGGAAGGCCCCTCCCTCATTCACAGAAGGGTTCTTGAGAGGTGGGGACAAACCCCCCAGTAAGAGATGTGTTGTTAAAAGGGACTTTGCTGGTGCCTGACGCTTTCTTCATTTTGCCATGGAGGAGCTGATCGCCCAGTTGATGCAGGTGACACAACAAAGTAAGCAGCTGACTGCCAAAATATGGGAGGACAACCAACAGCTCCAGGCACAGTTTGAGGAACAGCAGCAGGTGTTAAAATCCATGGTACACAAGAGTCAGCGGTCTGGGGATGGTGGTCTTACCACTATCCAAGCAGCTTTGCTGGCTGTGAGTCCACAAGAAATGGTGGAAAAAAACGTCTGCCAAGAATAAACCACAAGAATGGTGTAACGGATGCCTGCAGGTGGAGATGTGCTGGAGAGGCTGTCCGGTTGCCAAGAGGCCCTGGGTTCCAAGTCCCAGAACAGAGTCGTCCAGAGGTGTGGATCTTGTCATTGCCAGGAGAAACCAATCTCAGGAGCAGGAGGCTGCAGCCCCTGTACAGCAGACGGAGCTGTGTGTTGGAGGTGCCATAGAACAGCAGACTGTGCTCCTGACTGCCCTCTCAGGAGAAGGCCGGAGAGGTTGCAGCCCCAAGCCCTGGAGTCACAGGTGTGTGTAGCTCCACCCATGGCTGGTATGAACAGTCAGCAGGAGAGGTCCAGACTGCACCCAGACCGCATATCTGGTAAGACTGTTCCACTTATTTATGAGACTGTCAGCCAAGTCCAGGATGTGGGTGGTTACCAGACTGTGAAAAATGGACTTGTAAAGTCTAATGGACTCAGTGTCCCCCATGCTGCATTACCTGTGGGGAAGGGTGACTCTGTTACAAACTGTATTATGCATAATGTGGCAATTGAAAATGCTAACATTAAGGAAAATGTATTGGTAGCTAGTAGTGATGTCATACAGTCTGTGCAGGGGGATGTTGGCTGTGTTGCAAAGTAAACCCCAGGTATGGCGGCCCTGTGTGAACAAGCAGCTAGAGGTGGTGCAGTAGAGAGCAGCTCAGGTCTGCCCCTGGAGGATATGACTGTCAGGGATAGGCGTGCAGTAAAGGCAGAGTGTGAACTCGCCCCTAAAGCAGTGCCAGCCCCTGATATAGAGCAGGCGAGCTCAAGTGTGCCCCTAGGGGTCATAATTAACAGTGCTTAGACTACAGCAGAGAATGTGTGTGAGGAGCCTTCCTGTTCCAGTGTGTGGCCTGGAAGGGAACTGGAGAATCCTGGAAGGGATTCCTCTCCTACAATGTGTGAGGAGACTAGTTTAATGAAGGTGTGTCCAGACCCCAGTGCGGTGTGTGCCTGCATGGATGAGACCTCAGAGAGTGGTGATAATACGTTTGTAAAGAAAACCTGTGCTGAGGCAGATTCTGTGTGCAGCCCTGAGCAGTGTATCTGTGATGGAGATCCAGAGTGTGACACTATAGAGGGTGAAAAGAAAAGTTGTGCTGTTACCTGTAGTCCCCCTGTGAGAAAATTTTCCAGTGTTTGCTATATTTTCAGTAGCTCTTACTGCAGTGACAGAGAGAGTGAACTGGTAGACACCACTGAGGTGGGTGTATGCTCAAACCCTAGTGAGGGGTAGATGGGCGTGTTTAAATCCCCAGATGGTAAAGAGGTGCCGGGGTCTGAAGCAAATGATACATTTTCCCTAAAAGTCATGGAGGACAATGTTACCAGTATCACAGAGGTGGTAGGTCCGGTGGTTTATGACGACCTACAGGTGGGTGCCCTCAGCAGCCAGATGTCTGTTGCACCTACTGAGGTTAAACACATGATGGAATTACCCAATGTGAATACAGCCAGTTTGGTGTATGAGTTGGAGAACCATAAGGAGGTTGACCTGTCTGCTATGCCAGAGATACGTTTATAAATGTATCTGCTATTGACTCCAGCCCATGGTGTGAAGGTGATGATGAGCAAGATATAGGCGTAACCCTGATAGAAGCTGAGAATTCTCATTTAGAGTCTGTTACAGGGGATGTGAAGGAAACCTCTCCACACATTGCTGCAGAGGGTCTGCTGCTAGACAGAGCCAGTAAGCAGAGGTGTGAACAAGGGAAGTGTCCTCTTGCATTAGTGAAACGCCGGGTAATGTAGTCATTGTCAAGGTTGGCAGTGGGTACCCTGCAATTAGCATGCATGTTATGGGGGCCACAGTGGGTCCTAGGGTAGCGGAAGTTATCAGTGAGGTAGACCAGATTTCCTCTGGTAGAAATCAGGTGACAGCTAGTAGCCAAGAGATGGAGCTTCAAGGTCAGGAGATGGTCAGTGAGGACCAGAGGCCTGGTGAGGAGGAGAAGTTTGGGTCTCATTATGATCCTGCATACCAAGAGGTAGTAGGTTTTGGCTCAGGTGCGCACCTTGAGGTCATGGTGGATAGCAACCCTGAGAGGTATGCGGCCATTGCTGCTTCCTGTGCTGCTAGTGAGGTTGTGGGGACTACCAGGGGCCTTTTGCTTATAGGAGACCCGAATTAGTGAAGACACTGCCCAGTGGGCACAATGCCAAGGTACTCTGTGTGTGGGAGAAGGCTACAAGGCAAGATAGTGCTAGTGTTGGAGTTGTCAGTAGTACACTTGTGAATGTCAGCATGCAGGCTGAAGGTGGTGACATCCTTGCAGTAGAGCGTACATACGTCAGGCCACCTGTAGTGTCAGTAAACTGTCTGTTGCCATTATGAGGTGAGCGCATGGTATGAGCCCACGGCTGAGCTGTTTTTGGACAATGTAGTCTCTTCCTCTGATATAGAGGGAGTGTTGCCCGTAGTAACAGGTGCCAAGGAGGAAAAGATAGATGGGGAATGTATGGGTGACTCTGATGCTGTCCAGCAGAAATCAGGATATATGTCTCTGATGTTATGGAACAGATGGGGGAAAAGGCATTTCCCGGAGAAAAGTGGCATGCTTCCCCAGAGAAAGCAAGCGCAACATAAGCTGGGTGAGACAGATTCCCTCTGTAGGAGCTTTGACCCCAGAGGAAGGTTGGGCAAGGTGAAAAAGACCTACGGCCATTATCAGAGGGGGGGGGGAATATGTGGCAGAGCGGTATATGCAACATGCCACCAAGGCCACGTATCCTTGGTGGAATAGGAGCCGGCCATATGTATTGTTAGCCACACTAAGTGGTTGGCAAAGGTTATATGGTTAGTTTGGCTTTTCAGCCGATCTTGGGGTCGGCTCCTATTGGGAGTAGACAATGTGTCGGGTGGGTGTCTACTCCCCATGTTCCAGACCACGTTTTGGATAGGGCTCAGCAGTCCTATAAAAAGCCAGGGCCTTCAGGTGTACAGGGGAGCATGGTCTGCTAGCTGGCAGTGCAGCAGAGGAGCTAGAGAGAGGCTCTGCCCCCCAGAGGGTTGTGGGAAGCTGATACCGTACTGGATAGTACAGTGTGTATGGTGCTGGACATTAGGCCCACATCACTGATAGAGAGGGTCTATTCTATATGTTCAGTTAGTGGCCAGATTGCCGAGGATTTTATTTATGTTTTACTGCCGGTATGCTATGCCTGTACACCTGTGCTGCAATAAAACAGGCTGAAGTCATAAAGAAGCCTTGTCTGTGTGCCATTCACTTACCAAAGCGGTGATCCCGGAGCTAAGGAACCCCAAGGACGATCCAAGATGGCGTCCAAACGCAAGTGAGGCGTCACAGGAGTTAAATTTTGACAATTGTGCAGAAGAGCATTGGACAGATAAAAGAAGTAAGACATGACTACAAGATCAGTGTACGCAGTGTTTTTATTTAGTCTGTAACCCCGTGGTCAAATAAGTCTATATAGGGGTTCAAAGCAGTAGGCAAAATTGCTTTATGGCAAAGCTGTGTGTTTATGGCATGGATCTGTTTGGTTGCACACAGAGTCCTAATGGATTCATATTACAGATTACTAAGGGAGCTTATGATTTTACTTAAAGGATTGTTTCCACTATATATTTAGATGGAATATTGATATGCCATCAATGTCGAGGACAAGCACCTATCTCTAGAGTGGAACCCCAAAAGGGTCGGCTTAAAATGAAGAGATGGTCCCACTTGTGCACAACTCTCCATTCTGTTCTATGAGAGTTCTAAGTACATATAAGTGCCATGTTTGTCTCTACTTGGAACTCCCAGAGAACAGATGGAGAGTCATGCGCAAGTGCAATTGGCTTTTCATTCTGAGCCAACACTTTTGGGTGCCAATTCCTGAGAAAGGAGTGGGTCTCAGTGGTGGGACCCACACCTATCCGACTTTGATGGCATTTTCTATCAATATACCATCAAAATCTACCGTGGGAATACCCTATTAACAGATAGGAAATCATGGTTGCTAGACAATGGACACTCGCGCAAGGTGCTTGGGGATTTTATGAGGTGAAATTTAGATTCTAAAAATATACTGTGAATTAAAATATGTATGTAGGAGTAAGGCTTTAAAAGGTTTATCTCACGATTTAATATTACATTCTCATAGGTCAAACAAAACTATGTTTTATTTGTAATAATTTTCAAATAAAGCTTTTCTTACTAGATATTGCTGTTACTTGTTATAACACCGCTTGGTGTATTTTTAATTTGCTCCCGGAACATCACGTAATGAGTCCAGCTCAGATAAGAGTCCACTGATTCTTATAATTTGGCCTGTACTATAGCAGAAATTACCCCACCACCTAGTTGGTCTGACTGAGATACTGAGCACGTGTCTCCGAAGGCACTGAAGACATTTGATAGACATTCTGAGAGAAAATCAAAAGAATGCTATGGCATACCCCAAAAGTATGCAATAGCAATAACTAGACACAGAAGCTTTGTTTTATTATTATTTAAATTAAAACAATAAAAAAATAATATCTAACTGTGGGACATTCTCTTTAATACGAAAGGACTTAAGATCCAATAACTTTAAGCAAACAGGTCTATTTAGGTCAAAATGTTTAAAGAAAATGATAGTACTTTGTCAAAAGTGAAATTACATTTCAAGAAAACGGCTGTACTTTTAAACAATGACTAGTGTTGAGCGATTATGTTGGCTATCGACATCGGGCGATAGTCGATAGTCGGCCACCATCGATAAGGTTTTTCGATAGTCGATAGTCGATCATCTCCGTTGACCATTAAAGTCTATGGGAGAGCAACAACACCTTCATTCTTACACCCAAACAGGGCTGGAGAAGCTGGAATTAACAGCCAAAACAGTCAAAAAGGATAACTGCTACATCTTAGGCACAACACTTAGGCTATAAAAGCCACAGAAAAAAAGTCCCCACACCATTCACTATCCCTGTCTTGTACCACAGCATGACCCTTAAACCTTGCATCACCCCAAATTAAAAGTGCCCCGAAGGAGTATTATTTTTAACCATCATTTTACTTGAACTGGACATTGAATATCCTGTCCTGGAACGCGCATGACCCTAAAAACCTGCATGACCCACAGATTAAAAAGTTGGGCCGGAAGAAAGTAGTCTTTCCTCACCATTTTAGTTGAACTGGACATTGGACAAACCCCGCCCGGACCGCAGATGCCACTTAAACCTGCATGACCCCAGATTAAAAAGTGCCGGAAAAAAGGGAGTTTTTCAACCACCATTTTAGTTGAAGGGGACATTGACTTTTCCTGTCTGGACCGCGTATGCCCCTAAACCTGTTGACCCCCAGATTAAAAATGCCAAAAAAAAGGAGTCTTTAACCCACCATTTTGTTGAAGGAAATTTGACAAACCCTGCCCGGGCCCGCGCATGCCCCTTAAACCTGTTGACCCAAAATTTTAAAATGTGCCAGAAAAAGGGAGTTTTAAACCACCATTTAGTTGAACTGGACATTGACTAATCTGTCCTGTACCGCAAAATGCCTTTAAAACCTGTCTGCCAACGATTAAAAAAAGTCCGGGGAAAAGGGAGTCTTTGAACCACCATTTTAGTTGAAATGGACATTGACTATCCCTGCCCTGGGCCACAGCATGGGCTTAAACCTGCATAAACCCCCAGATTTAAAAGTCCCGGAAAAAGGGTCTTTGAACCATCTTTTTTATTTAAACTGGACATTGACTACCCATGTCCTGGCCCGCAGATGCCCCCAAAACCCGCTGACCCACAGCGATGATGATGATGACATTTGGGGCCATGAGGGGAGGACAGGAGGTAAGACGCGGATGCAGGTTGCTTTAAACCCCTTTTAAGGACAGTTTGGCGCCCTTGTTTCGTTTCTGAGATTACAGGGCCCTGACCCGGGCGATGCCCCGGGCCTGCGGGTCCTGCAACGGGACGATCCCTGGAAATGCGTTTTTTGCCACCGCATGGAAGGGGCCCCTTTCTCTCGTACCTCTACCCCATGTCCCTTCCCCCCCCTCTTTGCTCGTTACCCCCTGCATTTTTCCCCCAAATTTTCGGGAAATATAAAAATTTGAAAAAGGAAAAGGAATAGTTTTGGGTAAAAGCTCTTGTGAGGGGAAAACCCACCTAGCCCCAACCGGGCCCACTGGGGGGAAAGGGCCCTTTGACTTGGGGTGTATCTCGACGTTTGAAAAAGGGGCCTCTGGGGGGTGCGCAAAGGTAAACCAGATACTTTTCCAATGTTAAACCCCCTTCCCCCACCCGGCACGGGGGAACAAAAAATGTAATTGCTGGCAACAAACAGATAAAACCAATTTGCTTTTTAAAATCTTGCTGCTTTTTACTAGCGTACGGAACATCAATGAAGGCTACATCCCCTTAAAATTCCAAAATCATGCTTTACATACATATGAAAGTCAGTATTGGGCCTTAGTAGTTTCGGGGTTTACAATCAAAAATTTTTCAACTTTTCATTTGTCAGTGGTATGCAATCTCTTCCGAGCAAAATGATGGGAAAGCCGGGACACCCATGTTGCACACAGTGCAACTTTTGGGGAAACCCCTTTTCCCTTTTTTCAGGCATGCGTGGGGCGAGTCACCCCCAACTGATATGGGGAACCCACATTAAGCAGAAAGATGAGTAAAAAACCTTTTGTTTCCTAACAAACCCAAAATTTTAACCTAGTGAAATAAATTTAATATCCCTCTAATTTTTCTTTTCCAAATTTTTTAAATAAAAATCTATGAATCAAATCTAAAAACCTCCCAACTTAAAAATCAAAATTATACTAAACAACTAAAAAAACTTTGAGCTAAACATCCCCTTTTAAAAACCCTTTTTTGGGATCTTTGTTTGAAGTTTACTAATCCAAAAATGTTTTAAAGTTGAAGCAGTCTGGATTTTTTTCTTTTGGCACCCTGCAAAGGTATCTCTTCAAACACACACCAGCGTAAATCGTTGCTTTTTGTTTTGACTCGAAGAAATTTTTGGGCTAGCGCTGTCCCCCCAAATCCCTTGGGTTCTTTTTTTTTTTTTTTTGGGCCCCAATTTTTTTGTAATTTCTTATTTTTCGATTTATTTCCTAATTCTCATTTTCTGACAGAGCGCTGTTTGCCTACTTCCCCTTTTCCCCCGGGGACTTTTTTATTTTAATAAATGACGTTAAAAAGTCAAAAACCCAGCTTTTGTATCCTTTAAAGGGTTGCTAATTTCCTAAAAGGGGAGGGAAAATGGGTTACCCACGATAATCCACTCCCAATTTGTACAAAAAAGGCGGGGAAAGGGCCCAAATTTGGTTGTCTCCATATATCTTGCTTAGATTTTTTAAAGGGAAAGAAATTTTCAGAATGCCAAATGAAAAAACCCGGGTTTTTCCATTTTTTTTTAAAATGAAACCGGTTTACCCCTAAACTATCCCCAATTTTGGGGCTGTTTGAAAAATTATGCCAATAGCGGGTTATAGCCCCCTGTTTAATATTAGAGTGTTTTTTTTTATGTAGTATTTTAAAAGAAAAAGGAGGTTTTGCATTTTTTTTCTCCGTTTTTTACAATAGATCTTCTTTTTTTAAAGTTTCACGGGGAAAATGTTTAAATCTTTTTATTTAAATTGTTTAATTTTTATCCCAAATTTAAAAATTTTATTTTTTAGCTTTTTTACTTCAAAAACCGTATTGCGGGTTCGTCCATACTATACGACGACCCTTTTTTTTAATTTTTCCCCTAGGGATTCCATAAAACCGGGGGGGAAATAAAAGCTCTGTGGGTGAAAACCCAAATTTTATTGCTTCCCAAATAGGTTTTAAAAAAAGGCTAGTTTGAAACCGCTCAAAGTTCTTCTTTTGTTTTTAAAAACATCTAAGAATTAAAATTAAACTTGGCTTTACTCGGGGAAAAAACGATATTGGGGATGTTGGTATTTATATATCCTTTAAACCCTTTTAAAAATTTTCTTGGGTGGGGTCCATAGTAAGAACCCCCTTCCATCGACTTACCCTTTAACCATGTTTAAATTTTTTTCTAAAAAATTTAAAAGGATACCCCAAGGGGATTTTAAAAAATATGTCAAATAAATATTAGTACCTGGGACCTACGGGGCGCCCCCAAACGGGGTTCCCTTTTGTTTTTGAAGTTTGTACTCTTTAAACCCAAACCCAAAACGTTTTTTACAAGAACACAAATCTAATAATGTAAGCAAAAACGCAATGTGTGCTTTTGACAAAAGCGGGTTCTTTTAAACCAAAGAGTTCCCCAAATTGCTTCTTTTGCATGCCCATAAAGAAATTTTTGGTTAAAAAAACGATTTAACGTCAAATTTACACAAAAATGTTACATCTTTTGAAAATTTTTTTTTCCAGTTTTTTTGAAAAAAAAAGGGGGGGGAATTAAAAACTCTTAAACAATTTGATCTTTTTTTACCATTCTTTGGGAGGAACATTTTAAATTACCGAGCCAAAGGTTATAAAAACCCCGAGCCCATACCGAAACAAAGGGGTTCATAGGGAGAAAATTTTTGTTTTGGATCTTTGGGACGAAGTAGTTTTACGGGTGTACGGGGGTTTTCTGCCCCCTTTTCAATTTTTCCCACTGTGGTTTGGTAAATTTTAACCCCTTCTTTTTCGCCTCATCTAAAAAGTTATAAAATTTGTTGTTTTGAATTCATTAGAAAGGTTCCCCTGATAATTTACTGTGAAAATGCTACCCACTTAGATGTTGTTGCGTTTTTCTCTAATAAAAATTACCCCTTTTCCAAAACAACTGTGCCCCCCCTTTTTTTGCTTTTTTTATTATAATATTTTTTATTTTTTAATTCTTGTAAGGTTTTGCATTTTGGGGGGGGAAAAGGGTTTTTGGTTATGAACAAAGGGAACTTGATGCCTTTTTTTGGGGTTTTAAATCTTTCTGTGACAGTTTTCATAAAAACACACCCCATTTTTGGTTTTCTGTAAAACCCGGGTCAAAATTACTTTTTTTGAAAAAATTTTTTTTGGTAGATCTCACCGGGTTCTCTCTCGGGTATTTTTCCTTTTCAAAAAACTTTTTAATTTTCTGTGGACTAAAAAATTTATAAAAACCCAAACCGAAAACTGAAAAAATTTGGGTTTTGATGAAAGGGAAAAACAAAATTAAGTCCAAAATTCAATATTTGGGTTTTTAAAAACTAATCAATGGATACATGAGAGGTTCACGGGTTGGTTTTCTTTTTTTTCCCTTTTTTGTGTTGCCAAACCCGGGTTCTTTTTCGCTAAATTTCCGCTTGTTTTGTTTTCGTCTTTGGGCCCCCCCGGTAAACGATTTTTTCCCCAAAAAAAACCTTGTTTTGTTTTTTTTGAAAGATATTTGTCCCAAGGATTTGCTTAGAAACGGGTTCCGATGCTCCATGGATTGTGCCCCGAACCTTTTTGCCCACCTTTTCTTGATTCATTCCCCCTGTCTACGCAGTTGTTTTCGTTTTTCGGGCCCAAATTTGTAACACGTCCTTTGAAAGTAGTCGAGGGGTCCTCTTCAAATTTCTTTAGTTTTTTTTCCCAAATTTAAATTTGTAAACAAATTTTATCGTTTTTTTTCCCCTTAATTCAGTTTTAAATTTTTAGTATCCCATTTTTCGCTTACTTTTTTCCCTTATAATCTTCTTACATGTTGTAATTTCGTTTTAGCATTACTTATAGCTTTTTGTAAATCCCTGTATCGTAAAATTAACATTAGACCCAAAGAGACCTTTTTGAGATTGTTTCCCACCCTTTTTATAAAGTAAAATCTTTTTTTTTTTTAGGATTATTGGCGGGAAAAATTTAACTCCTTTTTCCTCTGGGGACCCCTCTGTGTTTTTAAATACTCTGCAATATTTAGATGCATGCATGGGACAAATGAGATGTTTAGGCTCGATTTTTTTTTATAGGTAGTTTTGTATATTTAGTTTGGCAACACCTTGTGCAACATCTGAAAAAGGTTAGAAACTAAAATTTGAAAAAAAAAAAAGGGTTTTTTTTTGGGAAAAAAAACGATCCCCGGAGAAAAAAAAGAGGAAAAAAAAAACAAACACAAGCAGGAAGTCAGCCCAAGAAAAACCCGGTTTTCGAGAAAAAAAAAGAAGAAAAAAAATAAATCTCTACGGGTAAACCTTTCATAAATTTTAAAATTTAAACTGATTTAATAAACAAAAAGTTTTTAAATTAGGCTAATTTTTTTCCAAGTACATAAAAATAAAATTTTTCGTTTTGGGGTAGTTTTTTTAAAAAATTTTGTAGATCCTCAAAAATTAAAAATGTTTTTTGAGAAGGATAGTCCCCGGGGGGGGACCTGGTGAGTACTCCAAAAAAATTTTGTTAAAAAAAAAGTAAATTTTTCCCCCCCGGTTATACAAACTCAAACCTGGATTTTCCATGCGCTAGTCCCCAGAAGATTTATCAAAAAAATGGCAAAAATTTCCCTTTGTTCATAAAAACCTCCCCCCACCTGAAATGAAACCCTTTAAAAAGGGAATTTAAAAAAATAAAAAAATATTATAATAAAAAAAGCGAAAAAAGGTGGGGCGCGTTGTTTTGGACGGGAAAATTATAAGAGAAAGCAAAAAAATTTAAAAAGTGATAGCAGTGCTACAGAAAAATTATAAAAGGGGCCCCTTTTTATAAATTCAAAACAACAATTGAAAATTTTTTTTGTTTGAGGCAGTAATTGAAGGGGTTAATTGACCAAACCCACAGGGGGGATCATTAAAGGGTGAAAATTTCCACGTACCCTGTAATCTACTTCGCCCCAAAAGGACCCATAAAAAAAATTCCTCCCCCAAAAAGCCCTTGGTTTCGGGTAGGGGCCCTCGCTTAAAAACCCCCTTTGGCCGGAACTTAGTATGAAACCAAAAAAATGGAAAAAAGTTACAAATTTTTTAAAAGAGATACGAATCAGTTTTTAAAAAAATCGGGTTAAATTCAGTACAAAAAATTTAACTTTTTTTGTTTTTTAAAATACTTTAAAAATCGTTTATTTCCCAAATAAAACTCATGATCACCCAAAAAAACCCAATTAGAGAAGCTCTGGTTAATGAAACCCAAAAGTCAAATGCACACATCGCTTTTTTTTGCTTACATTTTTTGATTTTTGTTTTTTATTAAAAAAATAAATTTTGGAAATTGGAAAAAAAATTTAAAAAACAGGCCCCCCTCAGGGTGCGCCAGTTACCCAGCGTTCTAAATCAAAATATGACATATTTTGAAAATCACTAGTTTTATCCCTTAAAATTTATAGCAAAAATTAAAAAAGGGTTAAAATACGTCGTTTAGGGGTTCAAACGGGATTGCCCCCAAAAAGGGTTTTTAAGAGAGCTTTATGGATATAAAAATTTTCCAAAAGACATCCACTAAAACCCTTTTTCCCCGGGTAATGAGCACAAGATCAATTAAATTTTTAGATTTTTTTAAAAACAAAAAAAGATACAGTGAGGGGGTTTCAAATTTCCCTTTTTTGAAAAACCTAGGGAACCGAAATAATTTGTTTGCACCGACGGGAGCTATCTTTCCCCATCATTTGTTTTTGGAATCCTGGGGGGAACAATTAATGGGTTTACTCGTAAATGTATGGACGAACAAAATTACATTTTAAAAGGGTTAAAAAAGAATAAAAAAATTTTGAAAATTAAGGATACAATAAACAAAACTAAAAAAAGGAGGACTTCCAAGTGAGAAATTTTTAAAAAGGGGGAAAAACTATTGTTTAAACGGAGAACAAAATCAATTTTACCCGTTTTTTCATATATACCCTTCTTATGACAATCCTTATTATTTAGGAAGGCTATTTTAAAGCAAAAATTGGCAATTTTACAAACAGACCCAAAGAAAGGGTATATGTTTAGGGGTTTAAACCAAGGTCCCAATTTTTAAAAAAGGGGGGAAAAAACCCCGGGGTTTGAAAAAATTAGTGCTTTCTGATTTTTCTTTCCCTAAAAAGTCTAAGCAAGATATTTTTGAGAAAAACTAAATGGGGCACTTTCCCAGCCTTTCATTTTCAAATTGTATTGCCATTATTCGTGTTTACCTATGTTTCCCATCCCTTTCAGGAAAAAGCAAACCCCTTTAAAAGGGAAAAATTTAGTTTGTAATAATAGAAAAATTCTTTTATTATAAAAAAATTGTCCTTGCGGCAAAGGGTTGTGGGCAAAGGGGCCGCCTGTCAGAGTGAAAATTTAAAGCGAAAAAAAAAATCGACAATAAGAAATTAAAAACAAAATGGAGCAAAAGAAAAAAAAAAAAGAACAAGCATATGGGGGAGAAGCGCTAGCCAAACTTTTCTTGGAGTAAAAACACACAGCAAGCGTTTTAGCTGGTGTGTGTTAGAAAGTTTCCTTTTTTGGGCAGGATCCCAAATCGTAACAAACCCAAAGGAACGGCTTCAACTTTGAAGATTTTGGGATTATAAACTTCAAACAAAGATCCCAAAAATTTTTTTAAATTGAGATGTTGGGTCCAGATTTTTTTTATAGGTAGTTAAGAAAAATTTAGAGGGTTTTTATTTGGGGAAGGTGTTGGGTTTAAAAAGGGTGAAAATTTTTAAAAAAAATTTTTGGTTTGAAAAACTTAAGGGTTAAAATTGTATTAAAAAAAATTAAAAAAGGGGTTTTTAAAAACCCCAAATTTTTACCCATCCCTTTATGCCAAACAATATGAATTACATAATTCCCCCATGCCTGGGGAAAATGTTTTTCCCGGAACTTTGCAGCTTTAAAAAACCGGGAGTTTTTGGCTCCAAAACATACAGGAAAATTTGCATCCCCAAGCCCCGGGAAAGGAAAAATTCTTTTAACCCCAAAAACCCCTAATACAGATGACACCACTTTTTTAAATTAAACATTTTTTGGAATTGGGCCATGTTCCCTTTTTTTTGAGTTCCGCCCGGAGAAAAGCAAAGTTTTTAAAATGAAAAATTGGGTTTTTATTTTGTTTGTTGCCAGTAAAAAGTTTTCCCAAGGAGAAGAGAAAACCCCCTTTTCATGATTTAAAAAAAGGGGTTCTTACAAATTTTTAAAAAAGAGAAAATAAAATATAGAAAAGAAACCTTTTAAATGTTTTGAAACAAAAAAAAGTCCCAAACCCAGTTCTCTCTTTTAGAAAAAGGGACCTTTTCCTTTTCCCGGGACTTATGCGGGTCGGGGAAACCAACCCCCCGGGTAGAAAAAAACTATAGCCCGGGGAAATTGGGCCCATGTGGGGCCGATGAACAAAAGACTAACCAGTTTTAAAGTTTTTTAGTTTTAAAATTACCTTTGGGAAGGGCACCTAGACAGAAATATAAACAAAATGAAAATTATAAAAAATTTAAAAGTCAAAAAGCACATAAAATTAAAGGGATTACAGACAGGGGGAATTTTAAAATGGGCCCAAAGTTCCCCTTTTGTTGCTTGGTTCTGGGCTCACATGGGAGGGCTTATGAGGCCTGGCTGAAGTGTATGGATGCTAATGGAAATGCTCTTAGGTGCCCCCCCTCCTGGATCAAGGGAGGAGCCAACCCTGGCTCTGGCTTATATCTGTGAGGGGACAGCCCACGTGGCAGCCCCCTAACACCCCCTGGGACGGTCTATTGAACTCCCCCCACTCAGGTCAGGCAGTTACTGAACAAACACAAAAATGGACTAAAACTCGGCAGGGCCTTGGCACAGAACCGACCGGTAGCATCACCCAGAACCGGCTGGATTACCCAACGCCTGGATATGAGAAACGCCTATCTTATGGACTCCCGGGGTCCGGTTGTGGTTTATCTCAGTCCCCCTGTGCCTTGGAAACCTGGAAATGGGCCTGTGCGTGGGGGGGATTTCCCATATTTTGAGATATGAACTCGCCATGCACCAGTTTTTGAGCTGGTCCCCTATAAATCGATATGAAATATGGGAGACAAACCCGACTGTGTTGGATTGATTGAAGTATTTGTAGCTTGAGTTTGAGATAGCATTTGTTCAGTGCTAATTAAGGGAAAGGAGAGTTCTTTTGAGGAATCCAGATGTCCTGCTGTGCCAACATCCTACCGAAAGCATTTACAATGGGCTTGATTACTGTGTAAATTGAGCTTGTCCTGGGCTGGGGGAAGCTGGGATCTGACTAGATGAGGTTGGAGAGAGGTCTGTCATTTTGAGTCAATTTTCTTCACAGTCTCTTATTAAAAGACGGCAAATCACAGCTATTCTCAAATCCCTCTAATCAAAACAAAATTTCTGGATTCAAATTTAACTGCAAGGTGTCTCTATCAACAAATCTGGACTGGGCAAAAGTGCAAAAAACACGTATCTGTTATGTTTTCGTATAATAAACGGTATTTTTTGCACCTTTCAATTTACCTGTGGTGACTATAAAATTGCTGTTTTAAGATTTACGTGCAAGCTGCGTCAATTAACAAAGCTGTAGTGCACCAAAGTCAAAAAACACGTATCTGAAATGTATTCGGATAATAAAATGTATTTTTTGCACCTTTCAATTCACCTGTGGTGACTATAAAATTGCTGTTTTAAGATTTACGTGCAAGCTGCGTCAATGAACAAAGCTGTAGTGCGCCAAGTCAAAAAAAAACGATCTGTTATGTTTTAGTATGAATACACGGTATTTTTGCACCTTTCAATTCACCTGTGGTGACTATAAAATTGCTGTTTTCAGATTTACGTGCAAGCTGCGTCAATGAACAAAGCTGTAGTGCGCCAAAGTCAAAAAACGTGTATTTGTTATGTTTTCGGATAATAAAACGGATTTTTTTTCACCTTTCAATTCACCTGTGGTGACTATAAAATTGCTGTTTTCAGATTTACGTGCAAGCTGCGTCAATGAACAAAGCTGTAGTGCGCCACAGTCAAAAAACACGTATCTGAAATGTATTCGGATAATAAAATGTATTTTTTGCACCTTTCAATTCACCAGTGGTGACTATAAAATTGCTGTTATCAGAATTACGTGCAGCTGCGTCAATGAACAAGCTGTAGTGCACCAAGTCAAAAAACAGTTATCTTTTATTTTTTCGTTCAATACACGGTATTTTTGCACCTTTCAATTCACCTGTGGTGACTATAAAATTGCTGTTTTCAGATTTACGTGCAAGCTGCGTCAATGAACAAAGCTGTAGTGCGCCAAAGTCAAAAAACAAGTATCTGTTATGTTTTCGTATAATACACGGTATTTTTTGCACCTTTCAATTCACCTGTGGTGACTATAAAATTGCTGTTTTCAGATTTAAGTGCAAGGTGGATGTATGAACAAAGGTGGAATGGGTAAAATTGAAAATGAACACCTATCTGAAATGTATACTGATAATAAAAGTGGAGTTTTGCACCTAACACGGAGACCTGCAGTTACTAGAAATTATGTGTATCTTAATATAAGCTCAGGCTGCCCAATATCCAGGAAATATTTCAATAGCAAACTGTTAATAATAAAGATATTGCAGTGCAATGTCTACACTAAGTCTTGGTGAACTTTATCCAGTGTTCTTTATAGAGCTTGTCTGTGTTCGCCCACGGGGCCCCCCTCTCTCCCCCGCTCCCTCCGTGACTTTGCAGCGGTAGATGCTCCTTTAAAATTTTCTACCTAACTACATAAAATCTTCCAATCTCTAATCTAACTAAATTGTAAGGATCACAGCTAATAGTAGAGGTTTCTCTGTGCAGAAATAGAATAATTTCGCTGAGCTGTTTGGCCACAGGCAGAGCGCACGTCCTACTCCTATGAGACGCTGAGAGACACTGAGGCTGAACAGGAAACGCTGTTCTATGTAAAACGAGGTCATGTGATTTTTCCAGCCAATCGCAACCATACACATCCCAGTCATGACGTCGCACACACATCTCACCCTGCTCTATTCTGTAATCTGATTTGCTGGCCGCCAAAATTACAGGAAGCGCCGAAAATGGCGCGATCTTAATAGATGATGCACAGATTTTAGCCTTAATTATTGCATGATCTAAAAATTTCGATCACCATAAAAACCTTGCCGATTTCAACTTTGTCGATAATAATCATCGCTCAACACTAACAATGACTATTTCATGTCATGTATACAAGGTCATTAGGAATTTTCTCTAGCAATGTTCATAGGCTATGCACTCAAGACCACTGCTTGTGTCTCTGATGATAGTAGTCTTCCATCCCTACATGCTCTTATAATTATAATGATTAGGTTGGTCTCCAACAGAATCTAAGTGTTAATAAAAAAAAATGGGAATTAACATCACATTTTGTTACATTCCTCTATGTCCTTAACAATTGAGCTCACATACTGAATACAACCATGCTGCCAGCTTCTCGTGTAGTGCAATGAGCTACAGGCGACTAGAAATTAAATTGAAAGACAGTGGACAGAGGCTGCAGACATAAGAAGCTGTCAAGCCCTGTCACTGCTTATTGGTTGCATATGGAAACTATTCATTTTTCAGACCATGGAAAGGAACAAAAGTCAAGGAGAGTAGGTGACACTTGGTAAATGAATTGTTGCTGTGAATTGGAAATTGTCGCAATGAGTCCTGTAGACAAGTCATAACAAGCAGAGAATATGACATGTGCATTATAATTTACTGGTAGATAAATATCAACTGAGACTATATATATGCATTCATTATAGAATTTAAAAAATTCATTTTTCAAGATCTCTCTGCTTTCCTACATTCAATACGTACCTTCACAGGGATGGATGTGATGGACACACACGACTCATTACCAGGCATGGCTCTGATAACTGCATTGTAACTGTAACAAGACATGAACCTGTATGTCCATCAAGTGACCGGGATATTTTCATCCACTGGAAATAAACACTGAAGAGTCCTTTGAATGACCATAAGCAGCAATACTGAAAGCTATGAAAGATTCATGCATTTTGTAAATGTATTACTGCATCCAAGTCAAAAAAACTGAAGCCTTGTTTCTTAAAGAGTACTCCTAGTTTAGAGATTTACTGTATGGCATATTCCATATAGTTACATAGTTGATAAGGATGAAAAAAGACACAGGTCCGTAAAGTCCAACCAATACCTCTACTGTTTTGATCCAAGGAAAAAAAACCTGTGAAGCGGACACTATTTTCTTCATACTAAAAGAAGACTTTCCTCCTAACTCCAATATGGTAATCAGAATAAGTCATCTCCAAAATCTAGTACCCATAGCTTGTAATATTGTATTTCTAAGTAAGGCAGCAAAGCTGTCATGATCAGGCCAGAAAGAACCCCAGCTGAGTTGGGGTCCCCGGGCCGGGGCCGAGGGGACGAAAGCCATGGTTTCGACATGTGTCTCATTTGTTTACTGTGAAAAAGGGGTTTTCTCCCGCATCTTGATTGTTCCTGCCCGACCTGGGCCGGATTTCCGCACCCCCAGGGGTTTAAACCCCGGCTTTTGCCCCGGGGGGATTGCAGCTCTCCTTCCTTCGGGTTTTCCCCTTTTCTTCCCCCTTTCCTTTGTCCTTATTTCCCGGGGAAAGGATTTTAAAGGGTTTCTGTTCCTCCCTTGCGGTTTTATATGGTTTTTTTTTCCCTATTATCCCCTTCTATTCTGTGCCCCCCGGGTTACCTTACTTGCTTGGATCACTTTATTCTTCTCCCCTTCTGACTTTGTCCGGTTCCTGTAGTTCCGTTTGGTTTTCCTTGACCTTCCCTTTGTGTTTGTTTGTTTGTCTGGTTTTGTTCTCACACTATTCAGATATGTCAGTTTCGGTTGGGCCGAAACCCGTTAAAGGGGTCGGGCACCCCAAAAAGGGAGGGGGAGGGGTTTGGGGCCAGTGTAAGGGCCCACACGTCTTGTCTGTTTGTGGCCCTAAGGTCCTTCATTATAACCGCCCACCCCAGTCGACTCTCCCTGCGGGTTCAATATGAGTACCCACTTTTCGGTCCCCCCGCTTGGATGAGTTGACAACTAGTTAGGGCATGGCGGGCTTTTAAAAACAAGTTCGCAGCCTCTGGATGCCTAACTAAAACCGGACCTGGACTTTTCCCCCCCGTCGTGTCCCTCCGCCCCGTTTTTTGGATTTTAGCGTATGTCATTAAGATAAAAGCTTCTTCCTGTCGCTTTGACGGAAATCCCGCCGGTTCCGAAACCCTTAGGGAATCATGTAGCATTTTTTTTCCTTCAACTATTTCCCATGGGTGAGAAAAATAGGGTTGTGTCTCTCCTCCAGGGCCCCCCTCGGACTGGGCACTCATGCCCCCCGAAGCCCCTGATGGGGACAGTGGACAGATTTTTTTTGGCTTTAGGACAGGTTTATGATAACCCAAAAAACCCTGTGGCTGGGCAGGATCATTTTCCC
>JAODAL010034828.1:0-43720 GCA_025379985.1 Phyllomedusa bahiana | reverse complement strand
TGCACTCACGTAGTCAGATGAAAAAAACGTAAAAAAATTTTATTTTTCCCCAATTTTTTCCAAAAAACACGTTTGGGCTCTCTCACAGAGCCTTTTCAAGTGTCACAAATACAAAATCCAAGTGTAAAAATAAGAATAAATTTTTCATTCAGTTAATTGACAAAAATCAAAAAGTGTTCAAATAAAAATACAAAACATTTTGGTTTCCTAATCACAAAAAAAGTGCATAGTGAGTAAGAGACAATATTGAGAAAATAACATTCCCAATATAAAAAAAAGTGTTCAAAACTACATAAAACAATAAAGAGGGGGGAAAATCCTATATCGCTCACCTGTACACACATTATTTATATATATTATAATATATTTTATATTATATATATATATTAGTAAAAAAAGTCCCGGCACTCCCAAAATGATTCAAGCTTTAAGGTAGTTTATTCTCCTGCTAAAAGAGCGACGTTTCAGTCCCTCACAGGCTTTGTCAAGCCTTGTGAGGGGCTGAAAACGTGCCTTTTGGCATGGGGGAATAAACTACCTTATTTTCTTTAAAGCTTTTGGGTGCCTGGACCTTTTTTTTCTCTGTATTTTGGAAAAAATTCTTGTACGGAAGCTTTTGTGCTGGCACCCTTTTTTCTAATTTTTCAACTGTTCTTTTGGGGTGGTTTTTTTTATTATTTATATATATATATATAATTTTATATAATATATATATATATTATAATAAAATTTTATAATTTAAAAATTTAAAAAAAAGCTTCATCACAAAAATATGAAGCCCTTTTTCATTCTAGCCTGTGGATAAAGCACCCTTTTTTTATTTCTATTTTTGGGTGGGTTTTTTCTTTTTTTTATTGATTGCCTGTGTGGGTTTTGGCTTTATGCTTTGGACCCGGCATTATATTTGCTTACAGCTGTGCTGCCTTTTTTCCTACTGTTGTATGTGTATATGTTGTGTGTGTGTGTATATATATATTATTAAATATTAAATTCCCCCAAATTCCTCTTCATCTCCCTGGGTTTACCTGGACTTCTGTTTAGTTTCTTTCTCCAGGTGGACATGATGTCACCGCTGAAAGGTGCTTTTTTTTTAACAGAAGTAAAAGTGCCTGCCTGACATCACTGTTCTGAAGTGAACAACTCTGAACAGTGATGTAAGGGAGTGGTACGTGACCCTTGCAGAAACCAGTGGCTGCAGTGGTGATGTCATGTTTGGAAGAAGAAAATAAGCAAGTTGGAAAACCACATATACAACTGAGCTCTGCTTGTGTTTCAAACCATTACTGATAGCATTAAAGGGGTTTTGCCACCTGGCAAGACAAAATACCTTCTGAGGCCAACTTGTAGTTTACTCATAAACACAAGTGCAAGGTCATACTTACAGCTCAATGCAGGGGTGCAACTAGAGCAGCCTGGGCCCGATAGCAAACTTTTGGATGGGGCCCCTTTCCCCCGGCCATAAACAATTACCGGGACATGCAGTTACTAGATAATACAAGGGGCAAATACTTCACCATACATATCACCATCATATTACTACCAGAAAAATACCACTATACCAAGACCAACATTACCAATAACGCTACTACATATGGACCTGATTATACCACCAGAACACAACCACAAATTACCACCAAATAGTGACTGAATAATACCCCTATACTATTACTGAATAACTTTACAACGTGGAGGATAACCAGCTCACCTGGATGCACAGCCCAACTTGAGAGTTCTCCTTAGGTTCCCGTGCACGATCGGTGCCCAAGCTGCACCAGAGATAAGCATAAAAAAAGGTCCAGATGATCAGCCCGGGGGCGTAGAAAAAGGAGGAACTTTATTTGAAAAAGACTGCCCAATCCCCAAAAAGCGGCATAAAAAACCCACAGCAAATAAAAAGAGGCGATCAGAGAGAAATGAAGGCCCACGGACGTGACATGTTTCGGGGGGTGCCTTATCGTAGAAGTGTAATTAGAGCCTCACCCTTAAGGTGTCTGAAATCAATAACATTTCTTAAATGGGGAAAAACACCTGAGAAGGGAAAACCCTTACCGGGAAACGAGACGCCGCCGCCTTTTGACAGACCGAAGGACAAAAAACGGAAGCAAGCAAAACGGAAGCTGTAAGAGTGGAACGAAAAATGCCCCAAACTATACGGAAATTTAAAAGATGCAAAGTATCCGAGAAAACATAAGTATTATTGAATAAGGGGGCCTTATGGTGGGTTCAGTGTACACAGGTACCACAGACGTATATTACCCCCTTCATTGACCTATACCGTAGTGGAAGATACGTGTACAAGGTTTTGCGGGCTGTATATAACCACCATACAGGGAATAAGTTGTAGATACCTGGTACACATTTTGTGACATATGAGTAAATTTCAGTGATTTTCATCTTGTGATTTATAGTGGCGTTTCCTGACAAGTTGTTGACTTTCCCCTTTTTTTCTGCATTTCGGGGCCAGTGCTATGTGACTTCTCCTGGCCCCATTGTCCGTGCAGATTTTTTGCAAAAGTTTAGAAACTCATTTTTTCCCCGCCCCCACCCTCTCTACAAAATTCCCGAGGTGGCAGAGGGTAAGGCCATAGCTTAGGTCCAGTTCCTAGGAGGAGGAACAGGGGGATTCACCTCTGGAATTGTGTTACAGTATGTCCCGTACCCCCAGAATCATTTACCCGGTGATAAAAACCATCTAGATAGGTTGGGGTTCCAGGTAGGGGAAAATGGGTATATGGGCCCCAGGTAGGTGATATATTGGTCTGGTAGGTAAGGGAGTAGTTTGGCAGGGCCAGGTAGATAGGTTTCAGGTAGGTGGTAGATTGGGGCCTGGTAGGGAGTAGTTTGGCCGGGAAGGTTTAGGTAGGTATGGGTCCCAAAATGGCAGGAGGGTTTAGGTAGATATAAGACTCCCTATGGAGGTATTCGGGGGCCGAGATTGTTAGGCAGCAGTGTTTAGGGATGGGATGGTGCCTTTTTTGGGAGGTGAGTTTGGGCTATAGGGCCCCATATAGGCAGGCAGGGTGTAGGTAGAGTATAGGGCACAATATAGACAGGTAGGGTTTAGGTTCCTATATGACCCCATATAGGCAGGCAGGGTTTAGGTTCCTGTAGGACCCCATATAGGTGGGCAGAAAGAAATTTGGTTTTAAAGGGGGGCCCCCCTTTGGCAGAAGGCACAGTTTTGGTGGGTATGGGGGCCCCCTTATGGTGGGAGGAGGATTTAGGTAGGGCATGTGGGCCCATATAGGAGGCGAGTTTAGGTAGCTTTGGGCCCCAATAGGTGACGACAGGATATAGGGGGCCCTATAGGTAGGAAAATGGGTTTTTGGTGGCTAAGGGCCATAAGGGAGGAGGCGGGTTTAGGTACGCAGGTAGGGTTTAGGATAGGCTATAGGGGCTATATATATATATAAATATTTTATTATATAATATATAATATATAAAATTATATATATATATATATATATATATATATATATATATATGAGTTCATGGGGCCATACAGGTATGCAGGCAGGGTTTAGGTAGCTATGGGGGACATATATGTAGGCAGACAGGGTATAGGTGGGTTATTATGGGCATATAGGTAGGCAGGCAGGCAGGCAGGGTCTAGGTAGCTATAGGGGCCATATATGTAGGCAGGCAGGGTTTATGGTACACAGGCAGGGTTTAGGGCAGGCTATAGGGGCCATATAGATAGGCGGGCAGGGTTTGGGGTAGGCTATGGAGGCCATATAGGTAGACGGGGCTCAGACAGGCTTCATTAATGTAAAAAAAAAAAGAAATAACTCACTCACTTGTCTCATGATCCCTCAATGCGACCAGCTCAGTTTCTGGCCAGTCTATATGCTCGGCGTGGGTAACGCGATGATGTGACGTCATCGTGCCGTCCATGTTAGCATGGAGGGCCAGTGCCTGGTAGGCTTGAGGCATAAGGCCTTAGGCCTATCCGGGAGATTAGCAGAGCCTGGGCAGTTATGCCTTTGACCGCTCGGGACAGAAGGCCCGGACGTTCAAAGGCAGGATGCACCGGGCCCCACAGCTCGGCCCCGCCGGCAGTCAACTGTTACGTTCATTGCTGGCGGGCGCAGGAGTGGCACTACCGGGGTGGCAGAAGCACTAGTAGCTGCCCCGATGCCCCTGCTACATCTGCTACCAGGGGCGTTGCTAGGGTCCCAAAACATCCGGGGCCCGGGCCCTCTGAGTTATGTTTTGCTCTGTAGGGCTGGGTTCACACGGCATTTTTCACGCCCCATTGTGAGCTGTGGCATGGATTTTTACAGAGAAAACTTATATCCCTGTCCACTAGTTGTATGCCTATTTCAATAACTGTTGAAAAAGGAAAATCTAAAAGAACGTTATACTTATCATAAAATAGAAGGGGAAAATTAAATTCACATTAGCTCACTGTGAATCTGCAGACAATGTGCAGCCCAATTACAGGTCAATACCATGGCCTGTAATTGGCTGCACAATGACCCCGCTGTGTCACTTGAATTAGTGGGTTCACAAGGTAAATATTTTAAATTTTTTAAATTTTCCCTTTTGGACTGATAAACTACAAGTAGTTTTGAAACCCCCTGTAGGGACTGGTTCACATCTGTGTCAGGTTTTGCTGTGGGAATCCATCAGAGCTCTGCCATAGTGTTTGTTGTTGGGGACAAAAAAAATCCACAGCAACTATTTCTTCCTTCTCAACTACAGACACCACAGCAGAAACCTGACGGACCCACTGTAATGAAATAGGATCCATTGGGTCCCGTGGGTGTGTGCAGTGAACAGATCCCCCTTGGTTTTCTGTTTTTCACTCAGGCCTAAAGTAACATATATTTTATCCAAAAATTGTTCTGATCTGCAGAATATAGATAATATGTCAATTATTCACATAATGAACTCCAGAACAATTAAAACTCCTAAAAAATTGCACCAGTTGTGTTTTTTTCCTAACTCCAACTCACAAAGAATTTGTATTTTATGTACAAACGGTGCATTCAGTGGTACCATCAAAAATACAACTCGTTCCAGAAAAAGGCTCTCACAAGGCAAAGTAAGAAAAGCTTTCTGACCTGAACAAAATAGCGCTACTGACCTTAGGCCAGTGATTTTCAACCAGTGTGCCGCGGCACGACACATGGTCGGGTGTGCCGCGGGGAAAGTTCCCAAAAATATGGTGCGCCCTGTGTTTTGTTCAGGGCCGTTCCTAGGGGCGGGTAGGGCGTGCGGTCGCCCGGGGCGCCGAGGCTCCGCTCACCCGCGGGGGGCGCCGCGGCCGCCCTGCCCGCCCGGAGGAGCGCCCCTGACTCTGCGCGCCCTGTTTTTAAACAGCGCCCCAGAGCCAGCAGCTGCAGGGAGGAGGCGGGAACGGATCGTTCCCTGTCCTGACTCCTCCCCTGTATCAGCGTCACAGGGGGCGCACAGCTCTCACCGCCCCTCCTGTGACGCTGGGTTCCTTGGCTGGCAGCTCTGCCGCCGATGAGACCCCTGGGAGCTGCGTTTCAGCGTAAGCAGCGTGATGACGTCATGCTGTTTACACCGCTCTGCAGCCCCACTGCTGAGCAGCTCCGGACCGGGACACGGGGGGGGCCCAAAGGGGAGTAATCTTTTGTTATTTTTATAATTACTTAACAGGGGGCAAACACTGGCTACAAGAGGGGCACCCCCTGGCACAAGGGGGCACATGGCTACAATGGGGGCATCCCTGCAAAAGGGGGGCAACCTGGCTACAAGGGGGGCACACTGGCTACAAGGGGGGCCACCTTGCTCCAAGGGGGGCACCTGGCTAAAAATGGGGACACAACTGGCTTTCAAGGGGGCACACTGGCTACAAGGGGGCACAATGGTTTACAAAGGGGCATCCGGGCTACAATGAGGGCACACTGGGCTACAATGGGGGCACACTGGCTGCAAGGGGGGCACACTGGCTGCAAGGGGGGCACACTGGCTGCAAGGGGGGGAGCACTGGCTACAATGGAGGCACCTTGGCTACAGGGGTGGGCATCCTGGCTAGAATCGTTTTTTTAATAACTATATGTATAATATGTACTGTTTTAGTGTCATTTTGTGCCATTTTGGTTGGTGGTGTGCCCCGGGATTTTTGAAGTGTAAAAAGTGTGCCGCGGCTCAAAAAAGGTTGAAAATCACTGCCTTAGGCTATGTCTACACTGCATCAGAGAAAAAACGGCCCTTAAAGCGGCCGTTCTTTCTCTGATGCAGGACCGCGGCTTTTGTCACGTTTTGTGCAAAAGCCCCCGGCCGTTTTCTCGTTTTCACGACGCCCCCATACAATAGCATTGTGTGGGAAGACGTCAAGAAAACGAGAAACATCGGCGTATTATACAACATGTTGTATAATACGCCGCTGCCGAAAGACGGCAGAAAAAAAGACGAGCTGTGTAGACAGCAACTCATCTTTCTATTGCCGTCTATGGCACCACACTGACGAATCGTATCTCCGGCGCTTTTAAAAAAGAAAAAAACGCCGGAGATACGATCGTAATCATGTGCAGTGGGGGACATAGCCTTAAATGTTGTGTCCAGCCAAGAAAGCATTTAAAAACAGAACACATAGTCCAAAAGTGACCATGTCTGTGCTGTTGTCCCCTATGGACACGTTGTGGGATCTGTTCGGATGTGTTTTTCCCATGTTTTCACATATCCCAACACAGGTCCCAAAAGGGGCCATAGCACAGTGTGACCCAAACTAAAAGATTAAAGACCTGCCGCTCTTGTATTATGGTGTGAAGGGGTCACCCTGCCCTGCAGGGTGAAGACAAACTCTGCACGTATAATTGGGGACTTTCACTATGGAGAGCACAGAGGGGACACCACAGCAGGAGGCAGAAAAACTGTGAGAAGCAGGTAAAAATCCTCTGATGTCCAGCAGCCTGTAGGACTCTTATATCCTCTCTCACCTGAACCATTGCTTCATGCTGTCCACTGCACATGGTACATAGCTGTGGCCGGCAGTGATGTGAGGGCTTCTTGTGGGTCACCCCTCCTCCAGCCTCTCCTCTCCGGGCTCTAGCATTGTACAGAGGGAAGGAGGGAAGGAGGAAGCCTGCACAGGACAAATAGTTTTGCTGCCTGCTCCCAGGCCCCTCACCCATCAATCACTCTCTGAGCATGGGCTTCACAGGGCAGCTGCCAGATGGGCGGCCCCTGCTTTCAGTGGCATTGGGCAGTGTCTGATGACCTGCCCCTGCGCTGCTCCTGTTTAAAGAGCCCCGGGCAGCCGTTCGGCTGCGGGATTTACCAGCTGTGCGGGTCCAGGAAAAATTCCCCTATTTGCGGGAGGCTCTCGGACCTTCCAGGACAGCTGGTAAGTAAGAGATTCGGGGCACAGGCTGTTTCATTCGGGGCTTGTGCCCCGAATAAACCAGCCTAGCAACGCCCCTGTCTGCTACTCCGGTAGTTACGCCCCTGGCTCAATGGCTGAACTAAAGACTGAACCCAGTAGGCAGCAACACAATCCCCAGTGCTACATGGGAAAGATATATCCTCCCTGTTTCACAACCCCAGACAACTGTTCAAAACCTTCAACGCTCTCCTCCGTCCACCAGCACCCCCTCTCCCATCTCTCTTCAGCAGTGACTTCGCCAATCACTTTTCTGAATAAGATCAATTTATTAGACAAAGCTTGCCCCACTGGTCCCCTCTTGTCTATTCTATTCCTGCAGATGTCCCACATCCCACCTCTACACACTGCCATCACTTTCCCCCTATCTTTCTCTTCTCTACTGTCACTTCATGACAGCTCTCCACTCTACTGTCCAAAGCAACCTCACTACCTGTTAATCCTTGACACTCTTGCCATCCCTCCTCATCCCAAGACCTCTGTGCTTATATCATCCCAGACCTCACCCATCTCTTCAACCTATCATTAACCTCTGGCATGCTTTCCCCTTCCTCCTTTTAAAACATGCGACCATCAACACCCCATCCTTAAAGAAACATCTCTTGAAACCACTCCTCAATGTCCAACTATGCCCCATCTCACTGCTTCCATTCGCCTCTAAACTCCTCGAACCAACACGGTCTATATTCAACTTTTCCTCTGCATCTATCTACCAACTCTCTCCTTGACCTGGCTATCTGGCTTCTCTTCCGACCCCACCACTCTACAGGAAACGCCTAACCAAAGTCACAATACGACCCTCCCCACACCACCTAGCACTGCCAACGGCCCTTCACGCCACTATTCTGTGCTTCTCATCCTTGACTGTCCTCCGCCTTTGACACTGTCGACACCTCACTCCTCATAACAAAATCCTTCATCCTCGGCATCACGGACTTGGCCCTGTCCTGGATTTCTCCTACTCCTCCTCTGATGGACATTCAGCGTCCTCTCACTCACCGCACCACCTCCTCTCTGCCGCCTCTCTGTTGGTGTGTCCCCCAGGGGTTATGTCCTGGGCCCACTTACTCTTTTCTTTCTACATATTGGGCTGGGTCAACTAATCGCTTCGGCATGGCTTTCAATACCATCTGTATGTGACGGATACCCAACTTACATCTCGGCCCAGATATTACCTTCTTACTCTCCCGGATCCGCTGACAGCTTTCATCTTATCTGCTACTTCTCCTCATTGTCTCCTGAAGCTAAACGGGGGAAAAAACTGAATTCATCATCTTTCCACCGTCCACTCCTCTCCCTCCACCCCTGATTCTCTATCACAGTCAATGGGTACACTCTCTCAGCAGGCTCTACAGTCCGCTGCTTGGGATATCCCTTGACTCCCCAATCTGTCCTTTCAAACCGACACATCCAAAACCCTCAACTCCACCTGCCGCCTCACCTGAAATAATATCTCCCGTTCGTTCATTCTTAACTGCGGAAATGCACAAAAATGCTGTCCATGCCCTCGTCATCTCAACGCTGCATTGCAACTCCTTCTCTGTGGCCCTCCCAGCTAGCCACCCTCGCTCCCCTTCAATCCATCCTTTTTACTCTGCTTTCTGCCCGTCTGGATTCCACTCTTCCTCGATATCCTCTGCCGCTCCCCCTGCCTCCTTCAACTGGCTTCCCATTGCCCAGCGAATCCAGTTAAGTTACAACTTGACCTACAAGGTCTCTCCATTAACCATTCCCCTCCATACATTCTGCTCTAATCTCCAAATATCTCCCATCACGCAAACCTAGCTCCTCAGGCTTTCTTCTCTGCTCTCCCCTTTATCAGCTCCTCACACAAACGTCTCCAAGGCTTCTCTCATTGTTTCTTTCACCACACTCTGGGAACTCACTGCCCCAACACCTCAGACTCTCCCCCACTCTCACCAGCTTTAAGCAACCTGGAAAAACCCCTCTCTTCAGGAATTGCCTACAACCAACAATAACCCTGAAGTCACTACCACTATCCACAACTGTCTGGGCCCCTCCACCTTCTGTTCTTCCCACCTTTCTTTTATGAGTGGTTTTTAAGCCTTGCTGGCAGGGATTCTAACTACTTCTGTACCAGTTGTTAGTTGGAGGTAAATTGTCACCTTTGTTACTTGTTTGACTTATGTTATGTATGAAACCTGAATGTAAGTGCCCTGGAACCAATGGCGCTCAAAATAAATAATAATAATAATAATAATAATAATAATGAGCAGAAGCTCGCACAACCCTACACTAGTGGAACAACTGAATGACAAAAAACTGCACCTTAAGTAGGTACCAGTTCACAACAGTATGCAAAAAAGCCACACTATAATACATAGAGAGACTGCACAAATGCAAAAATATGAGCAGTACAACACTCCATGCCTTCTTATGTATAAGGGGATGGTTGGCTGGTATTATAAATTGCATATAGATAAGGCGATACCAAGGGTTACCCATTCTACAGCTATGTGTGGTTACACCAGCTGGCTTATAGCTATGATGCCTCTACTATTCGATTGGGTGGGTTGCCCAGCACTTTTTGGGTGTCCAACACAAAATATTGACACCCTCTGCTCTCCCAATATTTAGGGGGAATAAAATTACATACAAGAAAAATATCAAATATCAGGTATTAGTTGATACAGTGGCCACTATACGCAAGCCCACAAACCTCATCAAGGTTCCTCGTTTCTTGCGAGTCCCTACTCTACCCATTTACAGACTTGTAGTTTTCTATGAAGAAGCTTTAGTGAATGGAGACATGGACATGCTTGCACAGTTCTCCCTGTTCATTTCAATTGGAGTTTTGAATAAAGCAAAGCACATTTGTGCAAGTATAATTGGAACTTTCATAGACATGAATGGGTGAGAGCTATGCAAGCGGGGCTATCACCCCCTCTCTGAGGCCAGCTCATGATTCTCAATGAGCTAGCTTCAGAAGGAATTTTGTCAGGTGACTCCTTTAAAGGTTGTCTCACTACATTGATTCATCTTACCTCAGTCCTGTTTTCTTGGGGTTTCATTTGAATTTGAGCAGCAAGCGTTGTTTACTGGCTTCTACTAGGCTGCCGTGGAAGCAGATCTGTGGCTATAGCGGACCAGTCCTGGAGCCTATCATAAAAGAGTAAACAGGTGTCTGTTAGCTACCCCCCCCCCCCCCCCTTAGCGACTGAGGAGCTATTGGCAGCCCATACAAGTGGGGATATCTCAAATAGGTAGGCACTGTTAATAGACACATATTGTGAAGTGACTTTTTTCTGTAAGATCTTTAACATAAAAAGCAAACCCTGTAGTGAGACAACCCCTTTAAGGGTGAAGAGTTTGAGGAGACTTCCTGCTGTTGTTTTTAAATCCTGTTTTCTTGGATTGCATTATAATTTGTCTAAGTCTAGCTTTGGTTCTCTCAAGTGTTCCTAATTTCATTGAATGAGTAAAAGTTATGTTTTATGGGTAGATTCTTTTTCAGTGATTTACTGGGTACAAAATCTTTCTGTGATTAAGACCTATTTTTTCATCATGATTTTATACTACTGTCTTGTGGTTACTGCAAGCTAAAATTCAACAGTTCTTTGGCAGTTGGTCTCTTTAAAACATCATAGATTGTGGTCACATGCTGGTCTGGAACCATACTTTTTATTACACAGTGCATTTGGGGATCTACATGTTTGCACATGTGCAACGGGGGATGGTTTGGAGCAATTCCATGTTAGGTTGTGACTTAATGCTCTTGAAGATTTACAGATGTACAGGACAGATCTATGTAAAGTGGCTGGTACAGTTCTGCAATAAAAGTCTAGGCAAAACAGGCTGTGATAAGAAGTGGCCCCTCAAAAACCCAAGCCAGCACTAAAGAACAGGCTGGTGTGGATGCAATATCACTGATACAAGAATTTTGAAGTATTGCATAGTTCCCAACTGCTCGAAAGTGAATTAAGAGGTAGATTTCTTAATGTACAAGTATTTAATACAATTAAGTGTGTTATGCAGCTATTAAGCTTAGTGTGCCATTCTTTGTGTCTCCATCTATCACGCATAGGTGCCTTCTTGAAGAGAAAATAAAGGCCTCAATAAAGAATTTCAGGAAAACTTCGGTTCTGAACGAAATTCTGAAGTTGGCGGTTTACTTTGGAGTTTGAAGAAGTGTGCTTTTGTTGATTAACAATGGCCCCCTGCGAGCCACATGGCGTTACATGGGGCAAATAAAACTCTGGGCAGAAGAGGGCATAAGCCTGCATGACATGTGCAGAGATGGAAGCGAATCAGAGACCGACGGGATTCTGTGACGTCACCGCACTATATAAGTTCCGGGCGCGACGCTGGGGGAGCTCATACCGTTTCCACTGTACTGAGCAGGGGGAAGGTGGCTGCGCGGTGCTTATGATATTATTACTAAACAACTCAATTTTTATACAGTGATTTTTTTGGGGGGTTTCACAGCTTGTCTTCAAAAGACTGTTCTCTTAACGTTCTATTTTCAAATTTTGTGGTGTCATTGTATCCTGAAGTCAGTGTGCGTTCCCAGTGCAGCTGCATATACATTTTAAACTGCTATCTGCTCACAGCACATTTGAATAGCCAAGGGTTATCTAAGCTGTTCCTGTTGTATTATTTAAAGAAACAGCGTTTACTACCATTACAATTACCACTTCATTTTTGGATGTCTCAATCTTTTGCTCAATTTCACTTCCAGGGGTTAAATTAAGCGTTGATCTGCTGCTGTGGTGACCTAAAAGAAAAACCGTCTTTTTCACTGGGCAAAAAAAAGACATTTTTCCTGTAGCATATAATCATAACGAAGGTTAATTTACAAGTTTTTCTCTTGCTGTGTACCGTAAAATACACACCATAGTAACACGCTACAAGCTCGGTAGTTTTTGGTGCTCAATTCTTTTGTGCAATTTCACATCAAGGGGTTAACTAAGTAATTTTTGCTTGCAGTTGTACTTAGTAAAAGAAACATTCTTTTCCGCCAAGAAGAATTTTGGCCTGTAGCATAATTATATCCGATGGTTAATTAAGACTGTTTGTGCTTTTACATTTAGTAAGAAAAACACACAGTGTTTTTTAAACGAACAAATACAAGTAAATTTTCCTGGCCATTTTGTGGAGCGCAATTTTACCAAGGTACCAAGCTTGTTACTGGGGTCATTTGGAGTCAAATAGCAGGGTGTGTATTTATCCATATACAGTATCTTCATCAAACAGTTGTCTGTACATTTTAGAAACAAACAGTAGGTCAGGACGAGAGGTGGCAGGCTCTTCACTGGCGAGGACAGAGCGCACAAACATTCCTGGGAAACAGGCCCAGGTCCGCGAAGCACAGCAAGGGGATACGTTCGGCAGGGGTCACTCGGTGAGGCCACAACTGCCGCTGGTCATCTAGCGGCAGTGTGTTGTTAAGCAAACCCAAGATGGTTCTTTTGAATTGGTTGACTGGTCATCACTTCCTCCAGGATGACATCTAAAACCCCAGCAAGAGTCGGAGGGAACGTCAGACACAACACATAGTGCATGGCTCGGGAGCGGCCGGTCAGCGGCCCTCACCTTGTCCTCAACCGCCCTCTGTCCCATCCGAGTTCCCTCAGCCGAAGATCTACTATGTGGTCGGGGCTCAGTTGGCCACTCTATAGCGAGGGATGAACAATGTGGAGGGGGCAGAGTCAGCAGCTACTGGCAGCGAAAGAAAATGGGGGCCAAATATCCCCTTGCTTCTTGCAAGCTAGGCGGCAAAAAGTTAGATGTGGAGAGTGGCATGGGAGGGTCATGGTTGTGAGGGGTCAGCCTCTGAGACCAAGACCGGTGGATGAGGACCGCAGTGACGATGTGAAAACACAAAATCGATGATGATGTAGCCGACCGCACTTGGGAGCGGGTATACAAAGCAAAGGCGACTTCATCATGTCAGGAGGAAGAGGGCGCCAGCTTGCGCGGTCAGCACCGGCGCAGCCAGCAAGTGGGTTGTGTGGCCGTGAGGGTCAGCAGTGGATAGCAGTTAGTGTGAGGTCGGGGGGAGCAAGCCGGCCAGGGGTATTAAAAAACCCGCTTCGCAGGTCCAAGAAGTAGCGGCCCACAGGGGCTCAGCGACCTGGGGGGCAGCGGCGTCGGCGAGTAGTCCTCAGGTGCGGTGCGTTTTAGTGGTAAAATCTGCTACTCAGCGGTGTGGAGTCTTTGCTAAGACACCGGAGGAGCCGAATATGGGTATATGTAGAACCTGTAGGCAGAAGTGAAGCGTAGCCAGGGAGCTAACGTTGGCTACCACGGCCGGCGTTAAACATGCACGTCACCTCATCCGGTGGCGGGGGAAGAAACATGCGCTCAGATGTGGTGGTCCATCCTGCCGCCGCCGCAACCAGAGCACGCAGCAGCGCCCATTGGCATGCATGACATCGCAGCCAGGTCAAGGGTCCACCAACCTCTTGCAGAAGGGAGCTGTTTCTCTTTGACATCATCTCCCGGTCCGATGCTCCTGCTCCTCGCTAATCATGGCGCCGCAATGTTCAGCGAGGCGATTGCAAAAGAGACAACAATATGCGTCAACCATCCTAAGGTGCAGAAGAAGCTGACCTGTGCGCCTGTCCAAGATGTTGGTACTGCAGTTCCTCCCTTTCCAAATGGTGGGACTCTTGCACCGTTCAGGAGAATTAATGGCGTGTGCCGAGTCGACGATAGATGGAGAGTTCCAAACCGTAATTATTTCTTTTCAAAAAGGCAGTAGTCAGTAGTTGTATCAGCACTTCAGAAATATGTAGAACAGAAGGTGGGCCAAGTCCTTGAGCTTATCGGTTTGTTCCAAGGTGCACGGCCCACGTGGAGTCTGGAGCTGTAACTACGGTCTGGGCCAGGTACATGTCCTTTATGGACACTGGGGGAATTGTGCTTCCTGCCAGGCACCCAACAACTTGGACAGGAGACACCGCTTTCTTCTCCCACGTTGTCAAAACAGCGGCTCCTGTGTACGCCATTGTCTGCCTCCTCCTCCACACCACCCATCATCTCAGCCTCCACAAGTCTTCTCCATCATACCACATGTGTAGGGCAAGCGGTGTCACGCAGTTCTACACTGGCTTGCCTCGGCGAACAAAGTCAAACAGGGGAGGAACTGCCTCAGTCATGTTAGCAAGCAATCGATGTGTGCTGTCATCCGCGCCAACTGCAAAATCGGAACCATGGTGACGGGGCACATGGGAGTAACATGGTGTCCGCGCTGCACAGAGGAGGAGGGATTGGTCCATCGCGCCCTGCATGCGCATGTGTTCAATCTGGTTGTGAAAACGGTTCCTGAAGTCTTCCACCGGATCTTCAGAAGATTCTGAAAATGGCCAGGAAACTGTGCATGCACTTCATCCATTCCTACAAAGCCAGGACACCCTCTCGAGGTTGCAGCGGGCAGACAGGCCTCCCCCAACACACTCTGAGATGCGATGTTTCCACCCGTTGGAATTCCAGCTCTGCACATGTTGGACCGACTGTATGAACAGAGAAAAGGCCCATTAACGATTTTTTGATTATCAGGCGGACAGCAGAGTAACTCCCCTGTGTAAACTTGATGTCAGCCAGTGGCAGCTCATGCGTGACATTCTGCCGTTTGTTGAGGCCATTTCCGAGGAGGGCCCCGTTATTTTTGTCGCAGGACTACGGGATGAATAATGTCAATTCACTGCTTCATGTCCTGGAAAATTGCTGGGAAAAATCTGTCTGGGCAGGGGGGACTGGAGACGTGGCGACTACATCTCGAGGCCACATGTGTCCGGTGGGCAGGAACTGAAATGGAGGATTATGGTGGAGGAGGAGCGACATTGGAGCAGAAGCATTGTCTGGTGAATTGAGAGGGAATTTTCTACCCCACGGTGGACAAGAGAGGGGAGCAGGAGCATCTGGAGGAGGTAGATGGGATGAGGAAAGACGAGGCAGATTGACACTTGCAACATGTGGCAGTATACGTGGAGTGAGGCAGGGGAGCCACCCTCGGAGAGCGTCACTAGTGCAGATGGCCCTCAGCTGCAGATTTTGCCTGGATAGTGACAGCGAATAGTCAAGCCATCCGGCCAGACCAGAGGGATGACTTTCTGGCTCTCCCCCTTTGGACCCTCGGCTACCGTTCCAAAATGGGAGCCTTTTTCCCAGCTATTGAGAAGGGAGGACAAACTCAAATACTATAGGGAAATCCTCAGTAGTCAGTTGGCCGCTGCCTATGTGCGGCATCGTCCCTCCTCTGGAAGGTGTCTGACCGGGGGGTTCCTCATCGCGCACGTTCTACTGCCACGGCTGCTGGGGGAAGGTGTTGGGGGGGGGTAGGAGCAGTACCAGCTCATTAGGCAGCAACTATGTCTGGAGTCATCATGAGCAGCCTTCCCTTCACCCGCCTAGGGTGGAGGGTAGTCGCCAGCAGCAGCCAGCAGGACATGGAGCAGTCACTGAACCAAACAGGTGGTATAGCCTATTGGACACCACTCTGCCACCCCAGTTAGAAGATTCCTCTGGGACTACGGGCAGCCAAACTGGATGTTGTGGCAGCAACTTGCCGAGTTTTTCAGTGGAGAGAAGCTGTCCTGCCAAGCCACGGCAGTTGTGTGACATCATAGCGGGTGTTCGGTGCGGCGGGGGGCCATCGTTACCCCAAGGAGAACCCGCGTTTGGAACAACTGACCTTGGTCAAGATGAATCTGGCGTGGATCGGCCAGGATTTCCACACACCAATGCCTTAGCAATCAGACTACTTCAAGCCATGGACGCCTCATCTCAACTGTGAGAAATGAGTCCCGGGTTTCCAAACTACCTGCCTCAGCCACTATTCTGATGCGCCCCCGCCTGATGCCACCACATCTGCTGACAGTTTCGTCATCTGCCACCAACCATCTTTTACAGGCACTGGTATTGCAACCCACCTCCACACTCTGTCATTGTTACCACTCTCTTACCTCATTGCAGTTGCTCCTGCCGCTGTCACCTCCACTCTTGTCATTGTGTCATTCTGTGGCCTAACTCAGTTTTTGCCACCTCCAGAATGTCATATGTGCAACTTGTCTGACCTCATGATGATTGCACCTTTCACCTCCACTCTGTTCATTGTGCCCTCTGTGACTACCTACTGTGTGCGCACACCTCCAAGAATGCTCATTGTGCCACTGCTGACCGCTTGCAGCGGCTTGCCGTGGAATCCATACACTGCTTGTCATTGTGCCATCTGTGGCCTCCCCCGTTTTAGCCACCCCCAAAATGTCATTGTCCCACGCCTCCCTCCTCTGCTGTGCCGTGCCCCCCAAACTGTGTAATTTTCCAATCTGTGGTTCTCCTGTTTTTCCACCTCCAAAAAGTTTTGGCCACTCCGCCCTCTTTGTTTGCGGGTGACCCCCAGTGTCTGTGCCATTTGCGACCTCAGCCTGTGGGCTGCTGCCGAACCCCCCACAAGGGTCTTTGTCCCATCGGGTGGCCTACTCCTTTTTTTGCCACCCCCTGAAGTCATTGTGCCATCTCTGACCTAGCTGCGTGGCTGCCGCCGTCACCTCCACACTTGTCACTAATGTTCCCGACTGATTCTCCTTGTTTTTTACCAGCTTTCGCGGCAGCTTTATCAGGACTTTCCCCCTTTGGGTTTTTTTGGTCATTTTGCCCTTAAGTGCCCGGGGAATTTAATAGGAAGCGATTTAATAGCGCGGGCATCATCTGGTGTCAACTAAAACACAACATTGTTAAAGCCCAAAACCAAGCCCCCCTCTAATATTTAACAGGAAAAACGTTCTACAGCATTCAGCTCGTGCACCGGGAAATACTGTTTTTTAACGTGATTCCCCCGAATAATTCGGACTGAAAAAAATTTTTGTGGGGAAAAATTCGGCAAAGTGCCCAATCAAATTTTTTTAAAAATTCGCCCACTCTAGTTCGACCTGCCTTCGATTGCAGAAATGTTAAAGCCTGGCTGTTCTTTTAGTTTCTATTTACATCCACTAAATGCTCATACATAAATAGTTTTGTTAAAGTTTTATTTGTAATAATACATTGGATGCTATTCAGTATTTTGGGTTATATGTGAGCTCCTTTTTTGCAATCAGTTTTATCATTCACTCGTAAGCAATTTGTTGGGAGCTTCCTGTTTATCTAGTAGCTGCCAAGTTATTTGTGTATTTTAATTGTTTTTTTGGGGCACTGGTATTTTCTTTTTGGTTTAAAGGTAAATCTAACCGGGTGTGCGTGTTATTGTTTAAATCAGCTGTATCATCTGATTTAAAATGTACTGCTGAAGAAAAATCTTTAACGTTTATGAACATGTGTTGGTAGTGTGGCAGAAAGCTGTGCTTTTGCAGTGGTTTTTGATCAAATATTTTCACACATGAAATGTTTTTATAAACTGGCAGAACTGAAAAAGTAATCCCAAAACGTTTTTTTGGTAAAAACAATTGTAGTTCTCAGGTGTGCAGCACAGTACCTGCAAATGTGAAAATACCTTTCATGGGTATTCCCATCATAGCAAGTGTTCATGGAAGGGCCAATTACTGTAAAGTAAGCAATTTTCAAAAGCATGGTATTAAAAAATATGTACACTTTTCCTAATACAGGCCTTTTTTGTACCTTCAACTTGCTTTCTTGTCTCCTTGGTTACTGACCACCACTGTATGCTTTCAGTCGTGGCCGGTAATGCAGCGTTAGGGTATGTTCACAGGGTCAAATTACGGTAATCCACAGTTCTCATAGGAACATGGATTATCCTCCTTTCCCCCCCGGCTACGCCCCCCTTTCCCGGGGGAATAATGACATGATTTTTTTTCAACTTACGCGCCGTGAGAAATGACATCTTGGGGGGGCGGGCTCCCGATCGGGGGGACCCCCCAACACCCGGGTAATTGCGGGGCGTACGTGGCTGATTTTCCTTTCAGGACTCCCACCTTTTTCCCTTGGCCACCCACAGAACAAATTCTTATAAATGCATTACCCCCACCACTGGAAGCACACAGGGGGGGCCAAGCAGACAAAGAGCAAGGCTGAAATAAAAGGATTTTTCTGCGTGTTTTTTGTTAAATTTTTAAACAGCACAAAAACCAACCCGTTAAAACCCACATGTTTTTTTTTTTAGGGCAGGGGGTTTTTTGTAATTAACCGTTTTGGGGAAACGGGGGAAATGCATGCATTTTTTAAAAAAAAACACAAAATTATTTTTTTTAATTTGATTGCTTTTTTCACGTAACATGGGGAACCCCAAACTGTACTTCTTCCCAAAACCACTTCAGGTCCCTGTTTCCAACCCAATTTGGTTTTGTCTCATGGCAGGAAACTTCAACTTTTTGTTTTAGCATTTCCTCGTAAGCCCCCGGCACTTAAAGGGTTGTCCCTACAAGGATTTTTTTTAAAGTTAAAGATCTTGCAAAAAAACAATCAAGTTGCAAAAGTCCATTAACAGGCCCTACCTTTTTTCCGAACACCTTTTAAAAGGGGCTGAAATCGCTCCTGGGTGTGTAGCTACAGCCTGTTTGACTCTCAGATGGCTCCCCAGTTTTTGCTAAAGTACAGACCTGGCTTCACTGCCCTATTAAGCCAAAACACGCCCCTGAATTTCAAGTGAAAGAAAAAAAATGGACTGTGGAAACAGAATCAATGTTTTTTGAAAAACCCTTTAACACTTTTATTCCTACTGTGAACAAAGGCAACGCTGAACACTGCCTTTTTATCCTATAGATCTTCACTGATTTTTTTCTATTAACCCCTTACCGACATTTGCCGTACTCATACGCAAGGTTATGCAAGGTTATGCACATGGGGAAGAGAAATCCATTAAAAAGATTAATGTTAAATGGAAAAAACGGGGGAAAAGTGACATGGAAAGGGGACTTGGAACCCCTTGGTGGACAGTAAACTTAATTGTAGCACCAGTGTCAGGCAGCAGCACCCAAAGCAAATGGGGATCAGGGGGTGATTAAAAGGGGCATAGATGACAGATGAAACTTTTCCCCTTATACAAGTCAGGGGTTAGACCACACAGGGAAATTGTTACATTTTTGGGCACCAGGCACAGGAAAGATTTTGTAGAGTTAAAAAAGGTAAAAAGGCGGGAAAACAAAAAAAAATAAAAGACTGGGTGGACAAACAGTACACAGAAAGTTTGGGGCAAGATTGGGGGTTTTTTTAGTTTAGAAAAAAAAGGGGCTTCGGGGGGAATAATAAATATTTTAAAACAACAAAGGTCATATAGAAACTTCCAAGATTTATTTATACACAGGGGTGAAACTAAACAAGGGGCATCCTTTTCGTCTTTAGGAACGAAGTTTCACAAAAATGAAAGGGGTTTTTTACTTAAGGCGTGGATAAAATTCTCTCCAAGGGCTGGAAAAGGGGAATTTAATAACCGGTTCAAAAAGGGGTTTTTATGCTTTTTGGACGTAAAAAAAACAAGTTAAGTGGGTAGGATTTGGAGAGCGGCATGATCCAGGGATTTTTTTTGATTCCAGTTTTGGTCAAAGGAATTTTTCCCTAAAAGAGGACAATTGGGTTCAAACCCCATTGGGGGTTTTTTTCCCTTTCCCTGGATCAACACCTTAGCACAACATGAACTAGATGGACACTTTTTTTTTTAGCCTTTCAAACTAAGAAATAGAAAAATACGGGAATGTCGGGTAGGGGTTCCCGCAAATTCCGATGAGTACTCACGGCGATCTTCGCGCTCCACAAGCGGAGCGGCAAAATCGCGGCATGAAACCACGGTATATTTCCGCTGGGAAAGCCGCACCCCCACGGCCGGATGACTCCGGCCGCGGGGGATTAAAACCCCCCGAGTCCCGACATTGGGTCGCGACATCGCAGCTCGGGGGGCAGGGGTGAGCTCCTGCTGCCCCCCGAACTCGGCGGAACGGCGCTAGCGCTGGACTGAATTTCCCCACCATCACTCGGACCTGAAGCACATCCGGGGTTTTCTGGGGACGTCACGACCCCCAAAACATTTTGGCAGCGTGACAGACAGTTGCCTGGAGACCAGCAACAGCTATAACTGATGCTGATTTCCCATTTCATAATGACGACGACGTTTATGCAATTCCCCCCCGGGGGGAAAATTAAAAAATATAAAAAGTTAAAAAAAATGTAAAAAAAGTAAAAAACCCAAAAACAAAAATAAAATAAAAACACGACATCGCCCTTTTCCCCCCCTTTCCCAAAACCCCAACGCCCCAAAAAAGATCAAAAATAAATAAAGTACCCATATTTGGTACGCCGCGTGGTGACCACCCTATAAATTTGTAATTTTTAATTAACCCTAGGTGAACGCCGTAAAAAAAAAAACCCCCAAAAAAAAGTAAAAATAGCGATTTTGTTACCCGCAGCACTAAAATTTGGGGTAAAAAGTAATCAAAAACTCATCCAACATCAAATGATGCCAATTAAAAAAGTCAGTTCATCCCCCAAAAAAAAAAGTCCTTTCACAGCTCTGATACGGAAAAATTAAAAAGTTCTGGGGTATTTGAGATAGCGATGCAAAAAAATTGTTTACACAATAAAAAAACCCTTTTTTTTTTTAAAAAAATTTTTGCTTTCAAATAAAAAAACTATATAAAAGGGTACACCAAATCGTCTCAACCCACAGGTAAAAAAATTTCCGATTGCACGGTGAAAGCAAAAAAAAAAAAAAAACATGCAGGATTGCGTATTTCTTTCCCCACCTTTCCAAAAAACAATTTAAAAACGATATAAAGTCTTGACCCCCCAAAAAAATATTTCCAATAAAATCAAATCATCCCGCAATAAAAAATCCCCCAACAGCTCCAAAAACAGAAAAAAAAAAAAAAGTTATTGCTCCAACTGCGTAGAAAAACGTTTTTTCCCTTTTTAAAAAATGTGTTTTTATTGTGTAAAAGCAGAAAACATTTTAAAAAATTTTACAAATGTGGTATCGCTGTTTAAACGTTTCAAACCCCGATAAAACTAGCATGTAATTTTTCCCCCACAGGGAAAGCGTAAAAAAAAAAAAATAAAAAACCACCCGGTTCTGTTTTTTGTAAAAATGCTTCACAAAAAAACCTTAATAAAAAGGACAAAGTCATATGCCCCCCCTAAAGGTATCAATAAAAAAACAACTCCTCTAAAAAAAAGCCCCCAAGCGAAAAGCAAAAAAAAAAAAGAAAGCTAGGGTGTCAATTCACAAATTTAAAAAAAGCAAATTTTTTAAAAAATCGCTTTTATTGTGTAAAATAATAAAAAAAAAAATATAAAAATTTATACATTGTAAATTGTACCGACCCCCATAGTAAAGTTATCCCCCCATTTACCCTTATGGCGAATACGTAAAAAACAAGGGCCCCAAAAAAAATGGCGGAACTGCGTTTCCCCCCTCCATTTCCCTGGGGCCCTGCTAAAAAAAAACTCGGAACCCTGTGCGCCCAAAATGCAAAAAAAACCCTTAGGGAATTCCTGAGGGGCGTTGAACCCAAAATGGAGCAACTTCCCGGAAGGTTTACCTTTTAAATACTTTTGGGGCTTTTGGGGATCGACATGGCCCCCCCAATTTCTGGCGCCCAAAAACCAAAAGCACTCCCTCCCTTTTTCCCCCTGCCAGGCCCAAACCAGTTTTCACCCATTAGGGTATTTCCGAACTTGGAAGAAATTACGTAATGCAATTTTGGGGGGTTTTTTTTCCAAGATTTACTTTAAAAATTAAAAATTTTCACTAAATTTTCAGATTTAAAAAAAAAATATAAAATTTTTTTTATTTTTAGAGCCTAACGCAAAAAAAAATTTGTGAAACGCCCGTGGGGTAGAATACTCACTACACCCTGGATTTTTATTCCGAAAGGGGTTATTTTTCCCAAAATTGGGGTCTTTTTAGGGGGATTTATTTGTTTTGGAACCTTAGGGTGTCCGAAAAACCTAAATGGCCCCCAAATAAAATTGTAAGAAAATGAGGCCCCCAAATCCTAGGGGCTCCCCATTCTGGGGGCTTGTGGTTGAGCCAAAAAATGCACTGGGCCCATTGGGTATTCCTGAAAAAATGCAGAATCTGGGGAACAAAATTAATTTGATTTTCCCTGATCACATTTACCGTATTCTTGTCAATAAGCAAAAAAATTTAAAAAACGCAAAAAAAGTGAAATTTTTTAAATTTTTCCTTCCCCTTTTTCTTTAAAATTTTGTGAAACCCAATGGGTTAATAAACTTTTCCAAAAATTTTGGTTTTTAATACTTTAAAGGGTTAGTTTCTTAGATGGGTCATTAAGGGGGGGTCTAACATACAGGGGCAAACAAAATCACGTTGAAAATAATGGCCCCAAAAATATGTATATTGCAAATTTTTTGAAAATTTGAAAAATTACTAAAAATTTAAAGCCCCCTAATGCGTAAAAAAAAAAAAAACTTTAAAAAAATGATGCCAAACAAAAGCGACAATGGTAGAGCTTTAAAAACTATTTGAGTGGAATAACTGTCTTACATGCAAAATTTTTTTGGGGTTTGAAATTGGGGAAAATTTTTACATTTTTTACCAAATTGATATTTTTCACAAATAAAAATCATTTTTTTTGGGCCAAAATTTCTTACTACTTATAGAACAATGTGTCACGAGAAAAAAATCTCGAATCACATGGATATTTAAAGGTCAAAAAAGTTATTCTCACATAAAGTACACATGACAGATTTCAAAAATAGGGGGTCGAGAGGCCAAAACTGGTCCCCGGGGGTAAGGGGGTTAAAAATGAGTGTGATGTTGTTTTTTGTGACGTTTTTCACAATTTAAGAGCCACATGGGTCACATGGACATTTTGGGCCCGGGAGGAAGGCCCACAGAAAAATCCCAAACTTTAAGCGCATAAAATTTAAAAAACATTTAAAATTTTTTTAAAAAATACATAAAAATGCATGTAGTTTTAAGCCAAAACAAATAACACAAAAATGGCTTTTACAAAGAAAATCCACGGTCTGATGTGGTTTGGACAGTGATGATTTGGATGTGATTGCTGCAGTTTTAGTTTTTAGCATTGATTTTTTGATACTTTTTTTTTTACAATCACAGTAATACAGTAAAAATTACAGTAAAACATTCCATTACATAAAAAAGAAACAATTATCACTAACCATCTAAAAAGGGAAAACCCTTTAAAAACCCAAATTTTTTAATAATAGCCTGGTAACTACCTTTTGCTTTCTGTTTTTTTTTTCTTCCCCTTTCCCTTCATGATTGAAAACCCCGGGCCCTATAACCCGGGGACCCAAAGCTTTTCATAGGAAACCCACGCCTTCCCAAACATTTTCCTAGCTCAAAAAAAAGCTGGACTCTTTTTGGCCTGTTCACAAGGGGGCTTAATTGCGGGACGAAATTTGCCCCGCAATTACGCCGTTGTGGACGGGGGCGGGGCGGGAGCGGGGGGGGGTAAAAAGGGGGCCCCGGAAATTCCCCCGGGCCCTTAAAATATCACGGGTTTAGACCGCGTATACCCGCGGGGAAATGACAGTAAATTTATCTCCCCGCCCGGGGTTTGCCCGGGGGGGGGGGGGAGGGGACGTATTCCATAGTTCTCTATGAGACTGTGTATTTTACCGTATATGAATGGGCCGTTTTCGGCCCGTTAATTTGCGCACTTACGGGCGCGTTAATTACGGGACCGAAATACGGGGCCATTTTAAGCCGTTAAGTGTGAACATGGCATCTGGCTGCAAGTTTTGCCAGGTTTGTGAACTAAATGCTCTTAAACTTGTGTAAATCTTACAGTATAAGGGAACAGCGCTGGGAACAAGCATGTCTGTCACTAGCTTGTGCTGTCTCAGAAAGGGGTGGGCATAACCTATTGTGACAGGTTCTCTTTAAAGGGTTTTGACCTAGATATTATTCATACTTCTGCCATCCTGTTCTTACGCTCTGTGTGCTTCAGAAGGGGGCGTTGTGTGACTCAGCAGGATGGACATCTTTAGGCCTTTTCTCTCACAGTGATAGAAAGGTCTTTATTATGTATAGAATTGTAAGTAGCTATATATTGTAGCTCTGAAGTAACATTTTTGTTATACAGAACAAGGGTCTTTGGTTCAATCCCTGCAGGAACTTAACCTATGGATTTTTTTTTCCTCTTTATCATATGCACATACTCATTGAAGTTTTCTTTTTTATATTTGCACTGTTTAGCTAATACTTTAAACTAGTCCAAAGGACAGGAGTAGAGTGACAGCCACCTGGGGTCTGGGGTTTGAACACTCAGTAGCTATATGAGAGGAGAAGTGAGTTATGTTCAAGTTTCCCTGGCAGGGAGTGAGGTGCTCTCAGCCCTGGCGTATCTCTGGAGTTGACCTGTAAACATGGATACACTATAGGAGCAGCTATAACAAATAACGGTAGCAGAAATTTTTAATAATGATTAACTGGGTGAAAATATTTATTATTTAATTTTCAAACTTCCCACGTCAATTTTACTTCGTGGCAAAACCCCTTTAAGGTTTCTTATTCACATACTTTTATCAAGGCACTGAAAAAAACCTAAAAATGTTGGATTATTTTCATGCTTATGGATGTGTCCACAAAGCAAGGACAAAATACTGGTCAGATTGTTAATCCGTATCCAGACAGTATGTTACACTCCGTGTTCACTTGAGGTTTTTTGGTTTTGCAAATGTGACCTCCAAAAATCTGAGCCCTGTAGACTACAGCTCGGATTTTCTACTAAGGTCTATAGGGATAGTTTATAGTTGGCTTTTCACCGGTTTTAAAATCCAAAATCTGTGACCATATCGGACTGTGAAACCATGTCGTGTAGATGGGACCTAAGGGTAGTATCATACACCGCTTTAGAGGACTGGCTCTATAGTTTTCTTTGAGCCAAAGACGTGAGAGAATTTAAAGGAATGGGAAATAGAAAAGAAGGACTCATACGCCTTCTGCCCGCTGCACCCCCATCTGGCTTTGGCTAAAATCAAACTGCACTAGGAGCCTTTTTAAAACATAGGCACAGCAACAATCATGTAACACCATCCTTATTTTGTAAAAATGTCAAAAAACTGCATGATGCATTGCATAATATGTTTAAAGGGTGTTTCACAAACAGCTTTTCTTTTACTCTGGTTAGTTCCATAGCAGTGATTAGCATATTTAGTTTCTCTATAACTAGCTGAGACATTATGAAGACTTGAGTGCAGGAGATTTAAAGGAGTTGTCTCCCTACAGAGTTTCACAGAATGCATGAATGAAATACTCTGTCAAATTCCTGATTCAGACTGACCTTATGCATACAGCTCAGTGCTCTTGTGCTTTCAGTTGCTAATTAGATCAGATTAGCTAAGAAGCTTTTCAAAATTCTATCAGAAAGCTTTATCTGATCCCCAAAACAATAAGCCCTTAATTAACTGTTCTGTTTTATTTTACAAAATTCAAGCTTTTTACTGCTCAGCAGCATGGACACTGCTGTGACCTGTCGTGTGATGACATCACTCACTAGCTATCTCTTAACAAACAGCAGGGGGAGATTTGTTTCACAGGTCAGTTTAATGAGGGACTGAAATATGCCAGGGAGGTCATAAATTCACTTGTTCTCCTTAGGGAAAAACAGAGGAACAAAGCTATATATTTGGGAAAATGTCTTTATTTTGTGATCCCTACAATTTGAAAGCTATTCTTTGTAGCGAGACAACCCCTTTAAACTTCGGTAAAAAAAAAAACCTACAAGTTATCTGAGTAAAAACAATGGCTTAACTGTAAACAAAAATTAACCCCAACCATGGTAACATCACTCTCTGCTCTTATCAGATAGAGGAATTATGGCCATATAAGCAGAGAAACCTGTGTGCATTCAGCAAATAAAATCTCTTATCTCCTGAGAAAGTAAAATCAAAAGACTAATGTATTTAGAAAAAAGTCTTCAATTACCTGTCCCTTCATGTTGAAAGCTTATCTTTGTAGTGAGAAAACCCATTTAAGTACGTGTTTTAGTAGCATTTTTGTCTGTTGCGTTTTCCACATATTAAGTTATGTGATCCATACATCATGTGACTTAATGATTACTCTTTGAATGTCATGATTATTAGGGTGTATTCACACAGTGCAGCTCGGACTGGCCCACAGGAGAATAGAGGAAATCTCCGGTGAAACCCTGAGCATGGAAGACCTGGAGTTGTTTTTTAACTGCATATACATCCTTGTTAGAGGCAGAAAAGCAGAGAAAGAGAGGCAAAAGGAAAGAGGCAGCGCACAAGAGGTGTATACAGTCATTTACAGTAGCTGTAAGATGGGCCCCTAAAGTTACTCCCGGTGGGCCCAGTTACCATGCTTCAAAATAGTTGGGCCCCTAGAATCAACTCCACTTGTGGGCCCTAGGCACCCCAGTCTGACACTGGTTGTGGTACATCAAAACTGTACCTGGAATAACCGTATGTAGTGGGTTCCATTGGGTGCCTGTGGTGTCTGGTAGGAAATTGGTCCAGTTTCACCTCATGACGGAGGTTCTAAACGCAAAGGTGAACAAGACCTTAGACGGGGTTCACACAATGTTTTTTACAGTGTAGAGCGTCGCTTTGGTTTCTATAGAAATACGCACCATTTTTTACATGGTGTTTGAACTAATTCGTGTCACATAAAAATAAAAGCGAGTACATGTCAGTTGTTGATGCATTACACTTGTAATATGAAAAGATGCCACAGCAGACAAATTAGATAGTGTCATGACAGAAATGTCATTTTTTATGTTTTATAAAAATGCTGAAAAAATGACTGAAAAGAGGTCCCATAGACTTGTTAAAATGTTTCTGGTTGTACTCACTAGAATGTATTTTTTTTTTTCTCTGCTCGTTGTTTTTTGAAACATGTTGCAAATAACGAATGAGCAGAGCAGAAAATTTACCATTGGACTCTATGTAAAGTGGCGGATGTTTTTTGCACCTTTTTGGTGCATTTTTGGCGCTTTTGCAGAAATACACAGCAAATCTACTGCAGTGCATTTCTGGAAAAAAATGCACAAAAAAGTGCAAAAAAACGCAAAGCGCGCAAAAAATGACTTTTTTCAGCTATTTTTGACAGGCAGTGGACAAAAAAAACTTTTTATGAACATTTTTAGGATTTAATTTCAGGTCTTTTTTGCCGCCGCGGTGTAGACATAGCCTAAGTAAGGGTAGGTTCATATAGTGTGTTCAATATGTTTTTGGATAAGTTTGGATCCAAAAAATGCTTTCAAAAGCACTGCGTAAAACGCATTAAGTGCGCAGGTGCGTTTTTGGTGCATTTTGGCTGCAGCAGAAACGCACCTTATAGTTTTAAATAGGGCGTCTGATGCATATCAAACGGTTCGAGATTCGACGTGGACAATTCTGTTGATCGGATCCGAAAGAGGCATCAGAAAGATGTATGTAAACACATATCGTCTGAACGCCGACACATGTTTTACATTGAAAGCAATATATATCACACTGTACATTGTTAGATGAGTTTTTAGGTCTGTTTAGGGTCCCAAAACACAGATCCAAACACGCATTTATAAACTAATTGAAAAACGTATTGAACCTGCCATGTGAACACTCCCTAATAGTGTTTAGAAGTACAGACAAATTTGCGCTTTTGTTGATGAATATGTATTTCCAGTCGTATGCTAAAATGTATTTAAAATGCATCAGTCTTCACTGTGTAAGGAGATTTATTTTTAGCTCCCCTTGTTCTCAGTATGGATAGAGGAATATTTCAGTTACGCTGCCTGAATATAATATACAAAGCTAATAGGAACATCTGGACATCCTGTGCGTCTGCAGCTGCTGTACCTTTAACCAGTGTACACTGTTTGAATGGTAACAGGATGTTGTAACAGGCACACCACGTGATTGTCTGCTCCCAGGCTCTCAACACTTGGGAGGATCTAGCTTTTCTTTTTAGGCGTGGATTTCCACTGTACTATTTCCACCCTGTAGCAAGTTCAGAAACAGGAGGTAAAATGGTTTAGTTAACCTGAGGATAACACTGGTTTATAATAAAAGTGCAACCGAAACAGGGCGGGGAGTAAAAGTTTACTAGGTAAGTGGTTCTTTCTTTTTTTTGCATGCACCTGTTCAGCATTACTTCTGAGGTGAGCAGATTCATTAAACGTACAGTTGCTGGAAATGAATGGATTTTTGGCAGACTGACAAATAATGTCACTGAGCAAGAAAGTACAATTATATGATTAATACTGATTGCAATCTGCTAAGAGAATAAATCCAATGCATTGCGGCAAATGTTGCATTGGGTTTTAGGGTTTGTGCACACAGGGCAGATCCTCTGTGGGTTTTCAGGATAGCCTATAATAGTACTAAGAAATTGAATGTGAGTTTAACACCTTCAAGGCTAGCTACACACCATGTTTATGCCCACGGGAAAGCTCTCGATGTATATACTAAATGTATCCATAGGATTACATGGCCTGACGGAAGCCAAAAGTGTGTACTTTAGGCTGCCTGTATATGTTTTTAAGCTACAAAAAAAGCAGTATTGAAAAAGAGCTGGAGCCTATGCTATTGTATGCAATGGCATTATTTAAAAAGGTATGTGTTCAACAAGTACGTATTTTACAATGAAACCCTATAAGTGACGGATGCCACTACTTGGCATCCATCAAATGCCTCCATTTAATGTTTGTGGCTTGGTTTGTACGTTAAATGGAAGCCAGAAACTTGATGTGTGCGTAGTCTTATCCACATGCTGCAGGAAAAATCTGCAGCATGTCGCTTTATATTGTGTAAATGGTGCAAATTTGTTTTGCAGATAGGATTTTCAATGAAATCTCTTCATTGGGGGGTTGAGAATTCCACAATGTAATGTATTGTTGCAGATTTTAATATAGATGGTTTGTGGAATCCACGCAAATTGGGATTTTTAAAGACATAGTGCAAATTTACCAATGTGTGTACTCATATGAGCACATTTATTAATTGTGCCAAAAATAATGAAGCACATCTAAACACATTTTGTGCCTTGTCCGACAAAAAAGGCCTGACCTCAGAAAAGAGGGTGTGGCTTCACAGAAAGGGGGTGTGGCTTAGTATGTGACACTGTTCACCAAAGTTTTGCCGCAATTAGTGGCATGAAGTAAGACAAATAATGGAAGATGTGGAGTTAGACTAGACAGTCTACACTTGCATCCGATTGATAAATGGTGGCACATTTCTAGACTGTCTAGTCTAAGTTTACACTGAGGGCGGCATGTATGAATGGGGCTGGAAAGAATTCAGGGAAGTCTTTTCAGCCATTATCCGGCACTCGCCACCATTATCTACATTTTTATATGTGCAGCACGCATTATCAGGTGCACTACATAGCGCCCGCAGCTCTTTGTAATCCGCCTGATTTCAGGGGGCATGTGGGAGGTGGGGCGCACTAGAACCGTTCACATGCCAAATTTCATGCATGCCGCCCTTAGGCCATGGTCACACAGCTTATTTTGGGATGTATCTCCGGCATGTATGTATTTCGCGGCCACATACTGCTCGAAATAGGGCGTGATAAGTCCACCAGACATTAGGGTAATCCACAGTTCTCATAGAGAACTATGGATTACGGCTCCTCTCCCTGCTTGACGTATTGAGGGAAGTGACATGTCAATTATTCACGGCGTTTTTCGTGCCGGAATAATGAATGTCTATGGGGCTGGTGGGCTGCCGCCCCCCGCCCCTGCTCCCGAGCACACGGTGTAATTGCGGGCGAAATACATGCCCGCAATTAAGCTGTGTGAACATAGCCTTAGTGTTAGACAGTATTGAAAAATCTGTCTCAAACTGTGTTGTAAAATACTCCAAAATTTGCAACATTTCATTGTCTCTTTCTCCCCAGTTGAAAGGCGTGGTTTAGTTGGAATGGGGTAGGGTTCACAGAAATCAAACAAAAAAGAAAAGGAGCCTAACCCACCAATGTGCACATATTCTCTATAATTAAAAATATAAAAATATTAGCATCAAAGAAAATCAACACAAGATTAAAAATAATAAAAATGGAAAATCTATAAGAAAGATGCGAAGCCAATTTCTCATTCAAACCAGTAGGTGCCATTGTATTCAAAGTTATAATCCACTTACACTCTTTTTGTTCTTAATAGTTCTTTGTTCATAGTTTATAGTTTGGTAAGGGCGAAAAAAAGACGAGACGTCCATCACAGTTCAGCATGTTGTGATAAAGGTGTTGACTCCAGAGGAAGGCCAAAAAAACCCCATGAGGTTGAAGCCAATTGGTCCTCATTTTTAGGGGAAGAAAAATTCCTCTTACGACTCCAATCTGGCAATCGGAAAATATCCCTGGATCAATGACCCCCTCCAAGAATCCTCTAGACACTATAAACTTGTTATATTTTTATGCTCCCAGAAAAATCATCCAAAAACTTTTGAACTCTCGTTAGTGGAATTCCACCAGAAAGTTCCTCTGGCAGAGAGTTCACAGTCTCACTGCTCCTTACAGTAAAGAATCCTTTTCTATGCTTTATGTAGAAACTTTCGTTCCTCAAGAAAGAGGATGCCACCTTGTCTAGATACAGTCCTGGGTATAAATAAATCTTGGGGAGAGATCTATATATTGACCTTTAGATGTATTTAAAACATATTTGTTATGTCCCCGAAGCCGTTCTTTTTCTCTGATACTAATAACCCTAATATTGTTAATTCGTTCTGGGTACTGTGTCACACAGTCCTTTTATTATTTTTTGTTGCCCGCCTTTGTACATGTTCAAGCTACTACAATGTACGTTTCCTGTGCTCTAGGTGCCAAAAACTGTAAAAAATATTCCATGTGTGGTTAACCAGTAAAATTTTTAAAATGGGAATAATTTCTCATATGTGCCCTTGCCCTTCTAATGCCCCCCCATGACCCTATTTGCCTGGCAGCTGCTGTCAAATGACTCCAATAAGTTTACTTCACCAGGTTCCCCAAGTCCTTCTCCATGCCCCTTTTTCCCAGCCTTTTTCCATTTACATTGTCTGTAATGATTTTTCTCCCCAGTGAAAAACCTTGCATTTATCTGTTTAAACCTCATCTCCCCATTTCCTGCCAGGCCTCAATTTACCAGATCCCTTGAATAAAAATTATCCTCTATTGTGTTGTTACTTTAAGACTTTGTTCGTCTGCAAGATCGATATTTACTGTTAACCCATGTTAAGTTTGTTAATGAAAATGTTAGGGATGGGGCCCAATACTGCCCTTTTTGGGGTTCCCCCCACTATAAAGCAATCCAGTTTGAGATGTACCTTTAAATTACTACCTTTTTTTTTTCAGTGAGCCATTTGTTCCCCACTTGACACTTTTCCCCCAGCCCAAGATTTCTTTTTACTTACCAAACCTTTTATGTGGCACCGTATCAAATCTTTAAAAAAATCTAATATTCATCCATCCCTACCCCACCCAGTTAGCATGACTTCCTCATGAGTGAGGATTAGTCTGAAGGACCGACCCTTTTCATAAACCCATGGGGAAAAAAACGGCTTTATAAATTTTTTTTTCAGTGAGATACTCCAGGAAAGCATCTCTGAGAAACCTTAAAACTTTTTTACTTACAACGGGGTCAACTTATTGGCCTATAGTTTCCGGGATCACTTTTTGACCCTTTTTTGAATTTTGGCACCAATTTGCAGGGCCCAAAATCCTTTGGGAACATACCCCTTATTAGACAGTCCAAAAATTTTTAAAAAATAGGGGCCATCTATGAATCACTTAACTCCCTTAACACGTGGGTGTATGCCATCTGGCCTGGGGATTTGTTTTTTTAATCTTCTTAAGGGGGCGACTTTTTTGGGTAAGACAAAAAAATTTTTTAAAGTTGGGTTTACCATCCCCTTTAAACGGAGCCATCCCTGGGTAAATAAGGGGAGAAAAAATTTTTTTTAAAAGGTTTGCTTTTTTCTCATCACCCCTACTGTCCCCCCCTCATTTTTTTTAAAAGGGCCAAATTTTCTTTTTTAATCTTTTTAATATTTATATATTTAAAAAATATTTTGGGGTTATTGTTACTTTCTATGGCGATCGTTTTCCGTCTCCATTTTGCCCCTTTTATCTTTATTTACACCTTTTTTTTTTCCCTATAGCTTTTAGGCCCCTTCACTACCCCCTTTTTAGTAGGGAAAAAGCTTTCTTTTTTTTTTTTATTTTCCCTTTTTAATCCCTTTGATCCACATGGTTTTTCCTTTTTAATTATTTTAAATTTCCATAAGGGAAAGTACCTCTCACAGTGGGAGAGGATGTTTTTAAAAATATCCCATTTATTTTTCTTTGCCCTTTTAAAAATTGTCCCAGTCAAAAAGTTTTTGGGCCCCCCTAAGCAGAATAAAATTTCCTTTCCTAAAATTCTTGTTTTTTTTGGCTCCTTGACAAAAAAAAATATTGAAGGATAAACGGAAATTTATTTACAGGCACTTTTTTCCAGGTGCCCCCCAACCTGAACCTTGTTACCTGTGGTCTATTTTGTCAATTATTAAATCTAAAGGCCTTTTTCCCCTAGTGGTTTTTTGAACCTTTGGCAAAGGGAATATCATTATTATTTGAAAAAACCTGTTTCCCTTTGTAAGCTAAGGTTTCAGATTCCCAATTGAGTCGGATATTAAAGTCGCCCATAAAATAACCTCATTCTGTTTTGCCGCCTCACTATTTGCCCGGGGAGTAATCTTCTATGGGGTTTTTGTTATACTTGGGGGCCTAACAAACCCCCATTAGTATTATATTGTTATTGTTACCCCTGTATATTTACCCTAAAGATTTCACTTTTCATTCCCCTTTAATTTTTTCCCGAGTGTTGGCTTAGACGGATTTTAATAGAGAAGACACCTCCCCCTTTCGGGCTTTACGACCTTTCTAAAATAACTGTAAACCTGTAAAATTAAACCGCCCAGTGTAGCTCTGTCCCGCCATGTCTCTGTTATCCCCACTAGTCTATTTTTTTCTTTGCATTAGTAATTCTAGTTATTTATTTGTTTGGGCAACCCTGGCATTGGTCAGCATGCAAATTTTGAGATTTTTTTAGTTTTTTATTCCTTTCTCCCTGATATTTTTAACTATTGTACACCCCCTCCTCCATCCACCCCCCGATTTTTACTAATTTTCCCCTCTCTTTTCACTACTTGATGCTATCTTTGTATTACCCCCCCCCCCAGTTTTAGTTTAAAAATTCCTCCAACTTCCTGGCCCCCTTTTGTCCCCCAATACAGCTGCACCCCCCCTTTAGGTGGGAGCCCCTCCCTAGTAGACTGACCAAGACAGAAGTCAGCCCCCGTTTCCCCAAAAAACCCAAATCCCCCTTTTTCCCAAAACCAATTTTGAGCCCTTATTCACCTTTCCCAATCTCCCCTCCCCCTGGGGTGGCCCCTGGAAAGGTAATATTTTGAAAATTTACTCTGGAGGGGCCTTCCGAGCTTTTGGCCTAATGCCCGAAATCATTTTTTAAGGCACTCCACCCACTCAACTTTTTCATTGGGGCCAAGTGGACCCTGACAGCTGGTTCTCCCAGCCCCCCCCAGCAGTTGTCAACCCCTCCGTTTTCAATTACCCCCTCGAATGCCACAATGAATGAACAATCCCAATCACTTTAAACGAAGTGGATCATTTTGAATTGCAAAAAAAATTTTGGGATTGGGTTTTTTAAATGTGAAAAATTTTTCCACCATGATTCTCTGACTGCTCCTCATTCTCTCCAATTCTCTTTTTGTCAAACCTACATATAATTTAGGGCAACCACAAGATGCCAAATACACCACATTAGTAGTGCTACAAGATATATATTGTAAAATTTTGTACACCCGATTCGCAGAAAGTTGACTTGGCTTAAAAATGTGACAAAATGCACCATACTTGTGCCCAAGGTTTGGTGCAATGTGTTGGAGCAAAGTAACAGCATTAGACACTGTGATTCATTTTGGACTCCTTTTAAAATGATTTCGCTGTTTGTTTTATACAGGAGTTTTTAAAAATGCCCCCTTTATATTTTATTTACTCATTTATTTTTTCCTTTCAGAAAATCTACAGGCAAATCCACAGTGGAAAAATTTACAATTTGTATAATATAGTGCGCATTTTCCTGTGGAAACTCTGTGGATTCTCCTGTTCCCAAACTGCAGCCTGCTGCATGTCTATCCATTTTTCATGTACCTTTTTCCTATTTTTTTTACCTACTTTATTTTTGGGGGAGGGGCGAGGGGGATGTCAAATGTCAGCTGGAAGTCAATAGGGCAATATGAAACACCCTAGAACAATGCTTTTTTTTATTTGTTGTGTTTTTCCTGGGGATTCATTTTGATGATTTTGTGTTGGGGTAGGCTTTACAGGGGTTTTTTGCCTCAATTAAAGGACCCCCGAAAAAATTCTTTTTTTCCACATTCTTCCTTGGAAAACCCAGCGGTGCGCGTCAATTTAGTTAAGAGCGTTTGTGAACAGCAGTTTTCAGCTCTTTCCTCAAATTCTCAATTGGATTCAGGTCTGGACTGTGACTTGCCCATTCTAACACCTGGATACGTCTATTTGTGAACCATTCCATTGTAGATTTTGCTTTATGTTTCGGATCATTGTCTTTTTGGAAGATAAATCTCCGTCCCAGTCTCAGGTCTTTTGCAGACTCCAACAGTTTCTTCCAGAATGTATTTGGCTCCATCCATCTTCCCATCAATTTTAACCATCTTCCCTGTCCCTGCTGAAGAAAAGCCCAAACCATGATGCTGCCACCACCATGTTTGACAGTGGGGATGGTGTGTTCAGGGTGATGAGCTTTTACACCAAACATATCGTTTTGCATTGTGGCCAAAAAGTTGGATTTTGGTTTCATCTGAGCAGAGCACCTTCTTCCACATGTTTGGTGTCTCCCAGGTGGCTTACTTTACACAAGACTTTTTATGGAGATCTTTGAGAAATGGCTTTCTTCTTGCCACTCTTCCATAAATGCCAGATTTGTGCAGTCTACGACTGATTGTTGTCCTATGGACAGACTCTCCCACCTCAGCTGTAGATCTCTGCAGTTCTTCCAGAGTGATCATGGGCCTCTTATCTGCATCTCTGATCAGTTTTCTCCTTGTTTGAGATGACAGTTTAGAGGGACGGCCGGGTCTTGGAAGATTTGCAATGGTCTGATACTCCTTCCATTTCAATATGATCGCTTGCACAGTGCTCCTTGGGATGTTAAAGTTTGGGAAATCTTTTTGTATCCAAATCCGGCTTTAAAATTCTCCACCACAGTATCACGGACCTGCCTAGTGTGTTCCTTGGTCTTCATGATGCTCTCTGCGCTTTAAACAGGATGCTGAGACTATCACAGAGCAGGTGCATTTATATGGAGACTTGATTACACACAGGTGGATTATATTTATCATCATCAGTCATTTAGGACAACATTGGATCATTCAGAGATCCTCACTGAACTTCTGGAGTGAGTTTGCTGCACTGAAAGTAAAGGGGCCGAATAATATTGCATGCCCCACTTTTCAGTTTTTTATTTTTTACAAAAGTTTAAAGTATCCAATAAATTTCATTCCACTTCACAATTGAGTCCCACTTGTTGTTGATTCTTCACAAAAAAATTAAAATTTTATATCTTTATGTTTGAAGCCTGAAATGTGGCAAAAGGTTGAAAAGTTCAATGGGGCCGAATACTTTCTCAAGGCATATAGGCATATATCAAGGCATATATCTTAAAGATGTATGAGAAACTACACAGTGGCAGTAACAAACTAGATTGAGAATGGATACAAAAATGTCAATGTTTAAATAACACGGTGTGTAAATGCTGATACTATGTTAATGCTTGATGCAGAATGTATCTATCCCAGTAAGAAGATAATAAAATACTATTCAACAATGGTGCTCGGTGTTGGTAGAATATGAACGGCTTAATATAGACATGGATAAACAGCGGGTAACTGAATGCTAAATATCTGTCATATAAAAATATCAAAATACCTACATCAAAATTGAGTCGGAGAGGGTATGTAGGAGTGATATATTTTGTCTCTGCGGATGCAACCCAGGTCCCTAGCAGCCAAATCCAACCTGCCTTGCAGTGGGCTCTGATGAAAATTTAGTGGTCGCCTAAGGTATGTTCACATGGTGTTTTGAGTACGTTTTTCGGATCCGAAAACCGTATTCAAAAGCGCTGCATAAAACACATCCAACACACACCCAAAGTGTGCTGCGTGTTTGGATGTGTTTTTGCTGCAGCAGAAATGCACCCTATAGTTTTAAATAGGGCGTCTGCTGCATCAAACGGATCAAGAATTGACATGTCAATTCTCTGAACAGATCTGAAAGACGCATCAGAAAGACCATGTAAACACGGATCAGCGATCACTCGATTGAACGCCGATGTACAGAGACGTAACTTGAAGCCCCTGGGCCCTAGTGCAAAAAGTGAAATAGGCCCCCCAGCTACCATGTACCACTTAAAATGCTATTGTCTCCTTATGTGGCAGAAGGGATTTTCGGCCCCCTGAGGCTGTAGGACCTGGTAGCGACTGCTGCCTCTGCACTCCCTGTAGCTAGGCCCCTGCCAATGCGTGTTTTACATTGAAAGCAATGTACAATCACACTGCACATTGTTAGATGCGTATTTGGGTCCATTTAGGGCTAGTTCGCACGGCTTATTCAAGCCGTATTTGGGGGACGAATTCTGCCTGCAATTACGGCTTGAATAAAGGGCGGGCCGGGGGCGCTGCCCGCCTGCCCCATAGATAATGAACATGTCACTTTCTCCCCGCCCGGCGGATTCGCCGAGCGGCAAGGAGAGACGAAATCCACAGTTCTCTGAGCCTCTCTATGAGTATGGATTCCAGCCGTACTGCAGCGCAGTACGGCACGCAATACGGCTGGAATCCGTGCTCAAAATAAGCCGTGTGAACGGCCCTTTAGGGTCCAAAACATGGATCCAAACAAGCATCTAAAAGGCCCCTAAGGGTATGTTCACACAGCATCTTTTAGATGCGTGTATGGATCCGTGTTTCGGACCCAAAACGGACCAAAACACGCATCTAACAATGTGTAATGTGTTGCAACAAAAACGCATCCAAACACACAGCACACTTTGGGTGCGTGTTGGATGCGTTTTACGCAGTGCTTTTGAATAAATGTATTCAAAACGGTGTGTGAACATAGCCTTAGACTCTGCTACCTAGAGTGGTGTTGGACTTGAGGTACCCGTTTTAGTGGACTTTGATTTGCTCTTTCCTCTATTTGTCTGTTTAGAGACTTGCTCAAGTAGCAGTTACATTCTAAGGAATTGCTCAGTAGCAATTACATAACAATACTTCATCTTAGATGTGGACAAGAGTCCTATTGGATGCACCAGTACAAATCTAGGATATGGCAGTTGTGGAACAGAAAAATGAACGTTAGTTAAGCCACATGGTAAACGACATGAGACTATTTGGAAAAAAAATATAGGCAGAATTATTATTTTTTTTTTTGCATGCTCCCTCAAAAACAAAAACTCCCACAAAACTAAATTAAATCATACGCACATGTACTACATTGATGTAAAAATACTTTTTAAAAAATGCTTTGTCTCTTGAAATGTGGCGAAAAAAATAGCACAAAGTTTTAAATGAAAAAACATACCTTTTTTTGTTAAACATTACTATGGCCATTTTAGGGTTCAATCAACAAACTAGAACCCATCCTGCAAAATCAAGCTCCTGCTGCTATGTTTACAGAAAAATTCTTGATCCTTGTTTATCTTAACTCCATATTTGCCCAAGCATACAGAAGTTTATTTTAGTGGGCAAGTCCCTGATACATTTTTAAAAAGCGAAGCCTCCCCAGCTAAGTTTTCCAAACTGCAAAGAGGAGGTCCCCCAAAAGTTCAGTGTGTTGCAAAAGAATATTAGACAGGACAGATTTGTCAGTGTGACACCTGACCTGGATTTAAAGGATTGCTTCAAAGCGTGTCGCACATCTGTGCATTATTAATTTTACTGCTTATTTCCCTCATTATAATAAACCCCCTAGTATATCCTTGTGTAATCCACACAGCTTACATAGCCTACACATTATTAATTGATATATTGGTAAAATTCCAAACAAAATAACTACTTCTTATTATACTCCTAATTAACCTAAGTGGTGTAGTTTCCAAAATGGATTAAAAAATAATCCAGCAAAAACAAATTAGGGCCTTTCACTTCTAAGCCTTGTGGTGTGCACAAAAACTATCTCAGGTCCACATTTATGCGATTTCTGTATGTTGGGAAACCCACTCAATTTAAAAGGTGTATTTTTTCAGTGGTACAAGCAGAGCAACACATTTTGGGCACTAAAATGACAAATTCGGGAAAAAATTGCAGTCCTCAGTTTGTACCACCTGCTTAACAATTATTTTAGAAAAACATCTGAGAGTTCAAAATGCCCCATGATAAGTGCCTTGAGGGGTGTAGCTTTCAAAATGAGGGTCATGTCTCATGGGTTTCTATTATTTTTACAAGTAAGAGTTTCTGCAATTGTTAGACTGTATATTTAACCAGATTAGGCCTCATATGCATAGGTGTAACTTTAGAGGGTACGGAGGGGACTGGTGCCCCCCACTTTTTTTTGGGTGGGTGACGGTCCCCCCCCCCACTTTAGCCACGTCAATAAAAAATAATTCATATGAAAGCATGAGAATAAGTGGGGAGAGCAGAGCACAGAGGAGGAAGAAGTTGTTAACCCTTTGCCTCATATATTTCTGTGCATCTTGGGGTTACAGAGTAGGTAGCAGCCTCAAGTGTCAGTGCAGAGTGGGAGCAGCGCTGATTGGTAGAACAGGAGTCAGCAGGGGCTGCTTTACCAATCAGAACGCTGCTCACAGTCCAGCACACTCTGTATCTGGGGTCGGGTAGGTATCTTTTCCTCCTCGTATACCACTTCCCCTATGCTCCGTCCTCATCAGAGAAGAAGGGAAGCTCTTGCCGAATGCCAACAACACCAGACTACAGGTAATTAGGGGACAAGGGTGCCAGGTGTTGTGCGTGCATGTGAGTAGGGTATGTACTGTATATGTGAGATGTGTATCTACTGTACAGCCATGTGTCTAGCCATGTCACATCTTCCCTACATTTACGCGCCGTGGGAAAATGAAAGTGAATGGGGCCGGCCCCACAGCATTTTGGAAGTGTGGACTGGCCAACACGTACTTCTAAAACACACAGTATATAGCAGAGTGCACAGTATGCCCCGCTATATACCCTGTGAACATACCTTAGGGGTACATTCATACAGAAGATATGAATGCTGATTCTAGGGCGGATTCAGTGCTGGATCTGTCTCAGAACGGGCATCCAATCTGGCAGGAAACTGATTTACATTATACCCTGTATATGTAAAATCAGTGTCGTTGTTTAGATGACACTGATTTTACTTGAGTATTTGCGGCGCGTACTGTCAGCGCCTACAAATAATTCTTCGAGGTGTTTTATGCACTAACAGCACTAATGGATAGGAGGGAGAAATCTGATACAGACAGACTGGCTCGTTTGCTAGTTGAAATACTGCATATGCAAGCGGCAAATTTCCAACAAGCAAACGACACTTTTAATTCCCAAATACCGTCATGTGAATCCACCCCAAGTGTGTAGTGTGTCTGTGTTTAATATATGTATATATACACAATTTCCGGGTACCTTGTCTAATGTAGTCTCTGGGGTACAGTGTGTAATGTGATGATCTGTGGGGTATGTTGTAATATTATGTTTGTTGTTCAGTGTGTTATGTAGTATTCTATGTTGTATGGTGTGTAGTGTAAGCTGTGTGGTACAGTGTGTAATGTAATCTCTGGGGTACTGTGAATAATGCAGTAATATCTGGGGTATGATGTGTAAACTAATCTCTGGGGAACAGTGGGTAATGTAATCTCTCGTGTATGGTGTGTAATGTGATTTCTGGGCTATGGTGTGTAATGTAATATCTGGGGTATGGTGTGATGTAATAACTGGAGTACACTCAGTTATGCAATTCATTTCTAGGGTGCAGTGTGTAATATAATACATTTTTGGGGTATAAAATTATTTTCTTTCTTGAGTACAATGTACAATTCATTTCTAAGGTGCAGCTACTAATGTAATTTCTGTGGCTACCATGTGTAATATAATTAATTTCTGGGGTGATGTCATTTCTGGTGTATGGTATACAATAAAATACATTTTTGGGTACAGTATGTGATTCCTAGGGGCACAGCGAGATTGGGTTCTTTTATTTTTCTCATTGTGTTGTGTGTGTATAACAAATTTAATGGAGCAGTGATGGGGGATGGAGGGTTCAGCGAAATTTGCTGCATTGCACAACATTTTTTATTTCCATCTAGATGGGGTAATATGATAGGGGGGGCTGGTTCGGCTTCATTGCCAGGGCTGCTTTTAGTCCCAGTCCGGCTCTAAACTTCAGTTATTAGAGAGCCACTCATAACCTTATGGATTGCACCAAAAGTGTTTGCTATAAGGACTCCGGCCGGACCTGCTGGGTGAGCTCACAGCACTGCCTCAGTCCTCCTAGTGGGGTTAGAGGGGGCCATTTCACTGCAGGGAGAGGAGCGGAGAGAAGGTAAGGGAGGGGAAGTGAAAGAAAAGGCGAGTGAAGAAGGAAGGGAAGGATAGAAAGATAGGGGATCAGAGGCAAAATTGGTCCCCCCCACTTTTTGAGCCAAAGTTATGCCCCTGCTCATATGGGTGTGTTGCTCTTTTACTACTGAACCCTGTGGTTCATTCAGACAATAGTAGGACTATATCTAGGGTGTTTATAAAACCGAGAAACACAGTATAATAGAGAGCTGTGTTTCCACAATGTCACAGGCTGGCATAGCATAATGTTTATTATGTTTTGATCTGGTGAAATGGTGCCTGAAAAATGTCTTAATGAAAGGAGACCTCAAAACGCTAGGCGCTCCTTCATTTTTGAGGCCTATGTTTGAGTCAAGAAGCAAACTAGGGCCACACATGGGAAATTTCTAAGGGTATGTTTACTCGGCGTGTTGAGTCCGTGTGAACATATGCTTTAGATACATGTTTGGATCCATCTGTCGGACCCCAAACGGACCCAAACACGTATACAATAAATAGACATGTGATTTTACATTGCTTTTAACTAGAAACACGTATCGGCGTTCACACTAACCGCACTAATGGATAGGAGGGAGAAATATGCTTCAGACAGTCTTGGTCCAAAAGATGCAGCAGGAGCCCTATTTTAAACTATAGGGTGCGATCAGCAGCTGCATGTTGGATACGTGCCGGATCCAAACACGCCCTGTGAACGGCCCCTCAAAGCTGCAGAATCATTTAATTAGTTCAGAGTGGTTTCGACCAAATTTTACCATTAAAAGAGTTTTTCTTACTACAATGATTAGCTTTCAAAATGTAGGGAAAGGTGATTGAAGACTTTTTCTAAATACATCAATCTTTTGATATTTCCCTGGTCGGGAGAAAAGATATTTTTTTGCATCTGAATATACAAGATTTATACAAAAAGATAAATACCCATAAATTCAGCTCACTCAGATTCTTGTCATAGGGACAACACATTTCACATTTTTGAGTTTAGAATTTAGAGCACTTTACTGGCCTCTTTTGTTTAGGTTTAGGTAAGTATAAGAGTTGTTGTTCCCTGGATGCATATAAATAATTTGGACGTCCCTAGTTTGAAATATCCTTTTGTATAGCCCATTGTTGCTTTACTGCTTGGGCTCATCAGAGGATTCTGTTCTTTTTGGGGGCATGGAGTTGCATGCTAAGTCAAGTCCCCTTTCTGCGAAGCCACACCCCTTTTTAGTAAAGTCAGGCCACTATGGTGGGACGATGAATTCTGGTGCAATTGCCACACTACATGTGTTTTATTGCTTAGCTCCTTAATTGTATTTCTTATGCAGAATTCTGCATTAGTTTGAATGTTATCACAAACATGTTAAACATATGCTTCAGTTTTATTCCTAATTATTAAAACCAAACACTAAAGTCTTTGTACAGTTGTCCTTAAATGTAGCAAAATTTGTAAGATATGTACTATTTTAGAAAAGGGTGGTAATCATGAGAACACCATTTGTTAATTTCGGAATATTGGTCCGGTAGAGAATTTCACACAACTGCTGTGTTGTGCTACAATCTTCCATTGATTGCTAGAAAAAACACAATATAACCCCAAAATATTAGTATAGTTTCCTTTTAACATAACTAACAGCCCAAGTGACTGCTCTCTGTTATCCAGGATCCTCCTTATCCTTCTTGTTCTCCCACTTTCTAAAACATGGAGAAAACAAAGTTCAGCATCTAACCACAATCCAACCCCATTATAAGTCTTCTCTTTCACAGTCAATGGCTCCACACTTTCCTTAGTCCCACAAGTCAGTTGCCTTGGAATAACTTTTGATTCTGCCCTGACCTTTAATCCACACATCCAAGCCCTTACCACCACCACATGCTGAATCCAAAAACATTTCTTCAATTTGCTAATTTCTTAACTCTGATGCTAGTAAAATGCTGGTTCATGCATTCGTCATACACTGTGTTTACTTCTGGAGCTCTGTAGAAAAGTTATCATTCACAGTATAGTCACTGTATTTCTGAATAAGGACCACTATTCAAAGATCAATGTTTATACCATAGTACAGTGGTTTTCATTACTATGTAGTGATATGTTGTCATGTTCTGGCAGTATTACTTGTTCATTAGGTAGTGTTATAATTGCTAATTGTGGTCTTATTATTGTGGGACATCTTTTGGCTTGAGTAGTGTAAAGCATAATATCAATGGACTTTGGAATAATGAAAATATTATAGACTAATATAGACTAATGCATCATCAGTCTGGGTTTGTCAGATGACTGGAGAATGCTACCTACTAGAATGTATATTGCCTACAGATTAGTTTGGTGTAGATGGTACAGGGCTGTTTGAAAATAAGGGCCTAGCTCTAAGATTAATTGTTATGGGCAATGTTAATGCTACAGCATATAATGACCTTTATAGACGGTAGTTTTCCAGCAGTTTTGTGGCAACTGATTGGGGAACAGGCTATAATGTTTCAGCATGACCGTATCCCTGTTAACAATTCAGGGCTCGTAAACACATTTTTGAGGTTTGTGGTGGAAAATCTGAATGACCTGCACAGAGCCTTGATCCCAACCTCTTCAAACACCTTTGAAATGAACTCAAATCCTTAAAGAGAACCTTGACAATTTTTTTTTTTGTAAATGAGCTTTGCATATGTACTTTTTCGGACAAGCTGGACCTGCATCCTTTCTTTTTGAGGCCATCTTGCTTTTGGGGTGACAGAGAAGTGAGCGTGATCTCATGAAAATGACAACTCCCAAGATCACGCTTAGTTGTTTGCTGCAGGCAGGCTGACCACAGACTCTACAACAGTGGTCCCCAACCTTTTTTCCACCAGGGACCGGTTTGATGCACGACAATTTTTTCATGGCCCAGTGGGAGGGGGCGGGGTTATTGGGGGCGTGGTTATTAGGGGCAGGGTTATGAGGGGGTTGGG